>JAUMHP010000225.1:307773-330929 GCA_032361065.1 Enteromius trimaculatus | reverse complement strand
TCTCTCTCACACACACACACACACACACAGACTCTCTCTCTCTCTCTCACACACACACACACACACACACACTCTCTCTCTCTCTCTCTCTGTCTAAAGTAAAGCTTGTATCCATAGTAATCTGCTGTATGAGTTCCCATAACTACAGGCACCTGTGTCTAATCGATAATGCTAATATTTATAGTGGAAAGCCTCTCATGATGAACGCTTCATTCCATTCGTGCCTGACAGCGTGTGCCTGATCTGCTGTAACACTCACACGGACAGATGGCCATCGATCTGTTAGTTAACCACCAAATTAATCTTCTGTTTTATATACAACGGCTTCATCATATCTGATAGAACCACTGTTTACCGAGTGACAGAAAGTGTAGACTTTACCTGGAACTGCCAGAATGCACTTGATACAGATCTGAATGTCAACACAGAGCCAAACACACAAACACACCCGGGGCTGTCACACACCTGCTGTTTTGATTGAAACACTCTTGCACTGGTGGGATACGGGATGGCTGGTTAACCAGTAGCATGAACCCGGTCATCTGTGTATGAGGGCTGGTTAAAGTGTGCTGCCAGTACAAACAGTGTTTTGTTTTATGGTTCTTTATTTGATCTTGAGGTCTCCAGCAGCTGCTGGTGTGGGACAGCACTCACAGATCCAGGGCTCCGAGGGGACGGGTGGTAATCTCTGGGGTTTTGGGTCAATGTCCCGCAGCTGGCCTGTAATACCCACACAAAAAAGCCTTGTTCTGAGCTCTAATCCACAGCCGTAAACAGCACACGCCTCGGATAGGAAGAGTCCTCTCAGATGATAAACAAGAGGAACTTGTTCTCCAACTCAGTTTGTTTGCTAAACAGTGCCGTTGTATTTTTTTAAGCTAAAAAAGATGTCCTTGTGTCACCACAGAAAACACTTCAAGGTAAAGCTTGTTTTCAAATTAATGCCAATGTAAATTAGTTTAATTAAATCTTTTAATATTAATATAGTATATTAATGTAGATAATATAATATAGTAATTGATAATACTAAATTACATTTCTAACAACATTTACTTGAAATAATTCAAACAAAAATCATTATCAACAGAAGCTGTTTCAAAAACTGAATGTTTTTAAGGCCTTGTGATTACAGACATTTGAAGAATTATTATTCACTCACGAAATATAAGAATACGTTTCTGATGAGTCAGTGTGTGGTGTGATGTGGTTAGGAGATATTAATCAGACAGTCTACTAATACTTTCTTTTTTGCGTTTTCCCGGGAAATGCAGACGCGTGACAATGACGTCTGCTTAATTGAGGACACGTTTCCCGCGAGGAAAACCCATCCATGCACATTAACGAAGGAAAGATGAGATCAAGTCTAATTGTGAAATGTATAATAACTACCTAGAACAACTGTTTAAGCTAGTAAGATTTCGTTTAGCGATTGCATTGTATCTTATTGAGGGTTTTATTCAGTATTGAGAATTCAATTAAAACAACCTAGTTAGTGGTTGAACTATATGAACTATACTAGATTTTATTATTTCTAAAGTGTACTTCTTTTAGTATTTCTATTTAGCATTTCTTTAGTATTTTCTAAAATATAACTGTTGTTCATGTCCATTATTTTTTTTTATCATTTACTGTTATACAAGAATGGCAGAAAAAATAGTAAAGCACTTTCTTTTCCTTTTCTTTTTTAGTCAGGTGCCCAATTAATCAACAAGTACAGTCTAACAGATGTCTAACACCTGTCATTATATATATATCATTACAGAAACATTGTGTTATTAACAGTACTGTTAGTTTAGCACAACACAAACCTTATATACTTAGCAGTGTGAATAATGTTCAGTTCATTTTATAGTTAATAATGTGTTTTGGCAAAATCTGCAAAAATTTTAATTATGGATATTGTCACGTTTTTTTTCTACAACATAAAATATAACACTCTTGAATTTATAGTGTTTACGTCAATGATTGGGTTTAACTAACTCATGTAATAACATGTCAAAGGTGCTCTATTTTTGTGTGCTAATTTCAGACTTAAAATACTAAAACTGATTGTTAAACTGAACTGTGCTGTTTTGAGACACCGTGAATATGAACTAAAATGCACTTTTAACACTATCCATGTATATGAAATATGTATTTGATGTCCACTTGTAGTACACTTGAGTGCATGAAAGCTGTTTTCAGGTGTACTACAAGTTGTACTGGAATGATTTTTTTTAAAACAGAGATGTATGTAAAAATAGCACAGTTGAGTGTACTTGGATGATCTTCAGTTTATCTTAAGAACTACTAAAGAATCATGTTTAGTTTATTTCTTGTCCCCAAAGTGATGGTATAATTTCATGTCTTTAAAGAAAGCTTTTATTGAGAATATCAACTGATAAATGCAAATAGAGCTTCTCCGGTATTACAGCCATATCTTTCTTTCGTCTCTAGACCCATATGTCCTCATTTTGTAGTTAAGTAGGGGTGTGTGTGTGTGTTTGTGTGTGTGTGTGTGTGTGTGTGTGTGTGGTAATTGGAAAGATTTTTTTCTTTTCCTGCAGAACATGGTTTGACTGAATTACAGAAGACCAGGTGCGTACTAGTAAGTGATTAATTACAACACAAGCACAAGAAACACGATGTGCACTAATCGATTAAGACAAGTGATTAAGAAACATTTGTGCTTGGACTAATAAATATGAACCAAAAACATTGATTAATTACATGAACAATGAGTAGAGACCTCTAACCCCTTAAGAGGTAATGTTAATGACTGCCGCTGGGGTCAAGGCTGATTGAAGCGTAGGTACTGGACCGTTTAAAGGCTGCTTGACTGTGTTTATAGGGTGCAGTCTAACAGTCTGTGTTCATGCTTTTTAAAATAAAAATACATGATTTTTCACATAATATTTTAATAAATTCATATATGAATCATATGAATTGGCAGCATGGCAACAACTCTTCCTCTTCTCTAAAACAAACAAAAAAAACCATGATTTGGTGTATTATGCCTGTTTCTCTGCACTAGCTTGTTTTCTGCTTCTATTTCTTGTTAATATGACTCATTTGCAGAGTCCTGAAGGTATAGCTTAACCAGAGTTAGTGTATCACCAAAGTCCTTAATTGTTGTTTGATCCGTAGGGTTAACCAGCCCTTTAAAATCTAGAGATGTGATGATGGTCTGAATGAAGCTCGTTTACTCAACCAGAAGATCTGTGGTCCTGTTGTCTTCAGACAGCAGTGATAATCTGTCAAGTGTGTGGAAATCTTCTGGAAAACGTCTCGTTTGTGCTTCACGGCATCTGCAGTGAGCTCCTGCATCTGGGTCTAATTGATTGAGTCAGTATAAGGAGCAGATCCTATAGCTCCGTCATACAGCATTACCCTCTGACGGTGTTATGAATCAAATTCATGTGCTGTAGAAAATCTCCTCCCTCCTGATCACGACGAGTCCAGTCTGCCTTGATGAACTCCACTTCTCAGACGCCATTGTTTCATTTCCTCGTTAAAGAAATCGTTAGCACATAATTAGCTCGTTTTAGCACTCATTCGCCTCATTATACCATCTATTAGATCTTCACAACTCTGTAATCAGGATCTTCGAATAATAGATTTGATTCTCCATCTATGCAATTACCTATTACTACATTACCTATTGCTTATGATCTGCTGACCTCGCTGCACCGTCCTGCCATCTGCACCCGTCATTAATTACTCTCAAGCCTAGACGAGTTTTCTTTGAGGAACACAATCTTACAGCTAATTACCCCTAATGCAACTGATCATTAACCGATCAAAAGCGGTTTAAGGGAGGGTTTGTTAGTCGAGCGTGTTGGTTAATTGGAATAAAGCTCAGAGAGCAGCAGAACCTCTCATTCAGAGAGTGTTTATGTAGGATTCTGGCCTTCTGCTGCGTGCTTTATTCAGCTTTATTCATGCTGGCTGTTTAATTAATAAAAGCCTCGTTAGTGTGAGTCTGGTAGTGTCAGGGTTCTTCAGTATCTCAGTGATGGAGCAGCCATGCGTGTAGTCCTGTGTTTGCTCCTCTGATGTTCTTCAGGAACGAGACCTTCACAAGCGTCCAGGTCTGGAGCGCTTCTCTGTGATCACCGCATACGTCATCTGCTTCAGGTGAACGCTTGTCGAATGAAAGCTTGACCTTTGTGATTTTCTCAGGGCAAAGGGAGACTATAGGACGGGAATATCGGCTCAAATTATTCTGTCCTGACATTTCAGGCCAGTAGTCAGTTTAGCATTCTGGACCCGGACAGGAGGAGAAATGTCACCTTCTTTATTTACTCAGGGAATTCTCCAATTAAACGTGACATTAAGGCCACATATGGCCATTGCGTTTGCTCTGTGTCAGTGAAACTGAAGTGTCCATCTCATATGGGTGACATTTTCAATAATGCTGATGTTGACCCTGACAGTAACCTTTTTCCATTCAATTTAGGATCGCTCCCTCGCTCTTTGGGACCTCCTGCCTGCTCGAAGCGTTTGTTCCAACATGATCAATATAACTTAAAATATAGAGCGATATATCCACATGATATCTGGTCTTCTCAAAGAACCACGCTGCCTCTTGATTGTGGAAGATGGGTGATCTTTACAGACTGTCTGTTTCTATCTCCTGTTCAATCGATTCCTTTTGTTGCTGGTGTATAGTCATTTAGTGAGAACGTCCGCCATAAAATCTGTTGCCTCAGCAGTTTCCAGCTCTGAGATTTACTTTTAATGAAGTTCTTTCTCCTCGGAGTCTGTTCTCCAGTTACATCCATCTCTTTCAGATGAGAGAGAGAGAATATTATTCCTGTCTAAAGCACACACAGCTGTCTGTCTGTCTGGTCAGTGAGTGCTGGTCAGTTACTCTGTCCAGGTCACACACAAGCTGAAGCTCTGTTTGACCCTGATGTTGGTTTGACCTCTGTGACCTCACTGTGACCTGTGCGTGATGAAGCTGTTGACCTTGAACTAGATCAGGCTAATGCAGAAAACTCAACCACACACTTACTGCATGAACTAAAGACCACGGATGATGGCAAACAAATGTGACCATAAGCTCCTATATCTAGAGGGTCTAATGTTCAGCTTCAAGATAATTACCACAAAACTAAATAGAATTATTCACCAGGGTTATTACGAAAACATATAAAGAAACAAGTAAAGCATTTTGCTGCTTACTTTAGCTAAGGCTACTTTTATTAAGTTGGAGTAATAAAATAAATAAAGTAAAAAAAAAAATACTGATTTAAAAAAATGAGCATTAAAACTCTTACAGTTTACTAAAAAAATAAATAAATAAATTCTAGACTTGGAGTACAATTAACTATTAATCTAAAAATAAAATAAAAACTATTTTAAAAAAATGGGCAAAACACAACAAAGCCACTAAAACGCAATCTTAAATGAAAATGAAAACTAACTCTATATTAACAAACTGTAATAGTATATCACTTTGATTTGTAAGATGCATTTTGCAATAACGATTGTCTGACTAACCGGAGAGAGTCACAGTGTGGTGTAAGATAAAACAGCTGCGTATTACTGAAACAATGATCAATTATACATTTTACACTCCTTACACACACACACACACACACACACACAGACGGTGACCATCAATCAGATATATTCATCAAACAGCCCCATGTGACACGATCAGGCCCACTCATTCATTCTAAAGTCGTTCGGCTGGATCTTTGGTCTCTTCTCACATCAGCTCTTGGCGTTCTGGTGAAGCGGTCAGAAAGAGGCTGGAGCTCGGTCTTGTTCTCCTGTGAAAGTGTGTGAGGCTGTTAATTGCCATAACCTTCATCGGCACAGGCACCAATGGGAAAAAGCAGCAGTCGGCTTAATTATAAAAATCTTCCTAACTAGACGGCGACTGAAGTTCATGTGGGCATCAGCGTATCATTGTGTTTAATGAGCTCTGATCAAGGGTTGGAGGAGCTTCTGTAATTGCTTTACAATGGCTCCGGAGCTGGATTCTTCTTGGTTATTTGTGACAGGACGAGTCAGGAGAATTAGAGGCAGAATGCTGTAATGTCAGGGCCGTTTTGTCTTCTGTAACTCTGTCTTTGTTCTGTGGCCCGCTCTCATGGCATCTCTCTGTGTTTCTCTGCGGTTATTCCCACTCGGCACATTACCGCCGCACAGCCAGCCGTTTGCATGCGCTTAAAACTCTTTCATTGTTTCATCTTGATTTGCATACTGCCCATATACCACACTGTAATATATGGATCTAAATAAGCTTGAGAAGCAAGCGGGGCTGCGGTGGCCATGAGTAGATGTGATATTGGCAGCAGTGGCTGTGTTTGACTTTACTGGGCGTTTGTGAAGTGAATGTGTGTTTTGGTGATTAATGAATCTATTGATTTTTAAAGCAAAGTAGACATTGACCGCTGCATGTTTCTCCTTTGTATCAACCTGCATTTGTTTGAATACAGCATGGCATAAAAAGGTCAACTCAAGTCACCGTTATTTCTATAGCGCTTTTTACAGTGCAGATTGTGTACAGTATTAAACAGGGAAATTGCGTGTTGAAATAGTGTGCCATTCTCCTCTGGTCAGAAAAAAACCGCAGGTTAATTCTAGGCTGCAGCAAAGTCAGATGACTCATCTGATACCCCATTCGCATGTAAAATCTAGGCAACGTTTAATGGGGAGCAAGTGCAGTGTTGACATAACCGATCATATGATCATATTTCCTGGTCCTAGTAAGAACTCTAGCGATTGCATTTTGGACCAGCTGTAGTTTATCTAATGTGCAGAAAAACCACCCAATAAAGCACTACAGTAATCTAACCTTGAGGTCATAAATAGATGAATTAACCTTTCTGCAGTAACGGTCCTAGTACTGAGCCTTGAGGTTCTCCATACTGCACCTGAGATTGGTTTTATACATCATTCAGCTTTGGACAGTGCTCGTTCTCAACACATTGAGGTGGTTCTTATCTGTGTGAACTTTTCAACACACATCTGTTACGCATGAGACCGTGCAGCAAACCATGCTGAACCAAGATTCTGTAAGTATATTATTTTAATTGTTTTTCTGAAAATGACTGAATGTTTCCCTATTAAAGGCCTTTATTTGTCGGCTGAGCTTGTGTGGATTACTAGGCTGCCTAAATTTAGATTTTAGACTGTCAAAAATGGTCTATATTGAGCCTTGTTCACTTGCATCACATAAAGTAGATTTTGAATGGCCTGGAGGTGAGAAAGGAACTATTGCTTTAATTGTGATGTAGGCACATTAATTTCTGTGATAAACACTATACATCTGGCTTGTATTGGAGTAACTGGTGATGTCCTTCTTGGATTTGTATCTTATTTAAGTGATAGTAAGCAGTTTATTCAGATCAAAAATGCTCATGGTCACAGTTGCTCAAGGTGTTCCACAGGGGTCAGTATTGGGTCCTCTTTAATTTAGTTATTTCTTTGTCACGTTTTCCCCATGTATGGTATTAACTATTTAATTCTATTTTGATGCTGACAAACCCCAATGTGTTTATCCACAAACCCCAATGCTTTCCATCCTCCTTGCGAACTCATAAAATGTTTACAGGATGTTTGTACATGGGTAATTAAAACTTATATATATTATATATATATATAAATTAAGATGTTAAAGTTCTTTTTAGACCTAAAACTTAACTTTTCGCCATCCTTATCCATAACTCCTTTGTTAATATTTCCATCCAGGTGAAAAGTCTTGGAGTTATATTTGATGGTTTGTTTTCTTTTGGTTTACATATTAATAATATTTCATGTACTGCATTTTTTTTAGATTTGCGTAATATTGCTCAACTTCTCCCATTGCTTTCTAAGTATAGCACTGAAGTCCTTATTCATGCCTTGCTTACATCAGAGATTGATTATTGTGATCCTCTTTTATTTGGACTTCCTGAAAAACAGCTTCACAGATTCAAGCTAATTCAGAACACAGCTTCTAGGATTGCTACTCGCTCGCTCGCACAGTTCTGATCACATAACTCCCAGACGTTTCCAACTACATTAGCTTTCTGTTCATATCACATTACATATAAAATCTTGCTGCTTACCTATTGTTACGTGTCTGTCTAGTCTTAGTTTTCGTGTCTCCTTGAGTTAATTTAGTTTCTTCCCCACGTGTATGCCCTTATTTGGTCCTTCCTGTGTTTGTAATGATTATTAGTTGATAAATCCTCATCTGTGTTTAGATCATTCCTCTCTGTGTATTTATACTTGTCTGTTTGAGTTTACTCTTGTCCGTGGATTAATGTAGTTAAATGTCAAATGTGTGTTCTGTTCTTCATTTACTCCTTTGTGAAAGTCTCCTGTTTCTACAACCACCGCACGTTACACAGACTCCTGTTTTTCTTTCAAATCTTTTTCAGTTGTACATTCCTTCCTTACTTTGAGATCATCCTCTACAAAGTTACTAAGAGTCCAATTTTTAATTACGAAGTTCTTTAGCACTGCGCATCTGTCAGATGGATTGTGTTTACCTCCTAAACGTATCGGTTTAGAATGGCTTTTAATGATTTGATTTAAATGTATGTGTTTTGTATAGCTTTGTATTGTTTTACTTTTTATTGCTTTTGTTTTAAATTTACCCTAAAATTAAAGGCATTATTATTATACAAACAAAATGTGAGTTTGTTGATTTCCTAGAGTCACTGAGTCAAGTTTGATGTAAAATGTTGTTTTGGAACAACAGAACACAGACAGAGCGTTTGTTTTGGGGTGAACTGTTCCTTTAAGGCTCAAAGATGCTTTGACAGGATCTTCAAGGCACGTGCAGGAGAAATAAGCCTTGCTGGAGTTTGACTGCTTTTCTCTGGAGTCTCTGAGGAGCGCTGACTGCTCCTCACCGCTTCTGTTTAACGCTGCAGATTGACAGTTTTCTCATTTACAAACACCTGTTCCTCACTGATAGAGATTTACCCAAGGCGTGTTATTTGGCTTTGTGGTAATACGTAGGATTGCTTTCTGCTCAAGGCGTCTCAGCTCAAGGAAGGCAGGCTGGGATAAAGTGAGGAACCATGAAAGCAGAGCGTTCAGCGCATGCCTCTATCACAGCGTTCACCTGGGTAATAACATTTATTACTTAGAGCGAGGGTAATATCTGAGGAACGGACAGAATGCTGGCTTATTTATGAAGCTTCCTAACTAATAAATGACAAAGACATGGTGTGAGTGAGACACAGCCGCTCCCCTTCAACCATATTTCATCAAAGCTCATCGCTGTAGAGGCTCTTGTCACGTCTCGCACGGCTATTGTTCGCTGGATGAAGCTGTAAAACGAGCCACTGCTGAAGTCTCTGCTTTGATCGGTTTCACTGCACAGGACAATTACTCTAAATTTGTCTGTAGTCTATGTTATGTCTACCTGAGAAAGCATGTGAGAGATGAGTAGATTGTTTAATTAGATGCGCTTAATTGGAGAAAAATGTGTTATTTGCGAAGCATCTGTTCATGATTCCTCACATATCCTCTCTCTGTGTGCATCTCAACTTGCATTGGTGCATAAAGAATATTTTAATCTATCTATTTCAAGCAACAATATATTCTTTTTTTGTGTTTTGGTTTTAAAGCTGTACAGTACATGCACCAGCGGCAGAATAAATACTTGGATAATGAGATGGATTGGATTGGATTGAATTTGGTCAGTGATAGAATCTGAAACCACGATCATTGTACTTCATACAAACTGCCTTTTAAAAGTTTCAAAATCCTCACGGTGGATTTCCAGTGTTAAACGAGGTGGTGTGCACATGTAAGAGATCCATGAGAATAACATGGTGCCTGTGTTTTCTGGAAGCTCTGATTAATTACACGCAGCACGAGGTAAACAGTTATTACAACTTGACTGAGCGCTGAATGGCATACTATCGGAGGTGTTAAAAACCCCACCCGAACAGACAAACCCATTCCCGTCTGCTTTGAGAGGGTCGTTTCATATGAACCCAGTTGATCTGTTTCTGTGGAGCTGCCCTCCTCCTCTTCTCCCTAAATCCAGTCCCTCTGCGATTTTACTTTCAGTTTTCTGCTTTGAATAATTCACAAACAGCAGGCCAAATGCGTATTTGGAGTGGGGATGCGTGCTTTAAAGAGAATGTGTAATGATCGCCGACGGGGTTCTGCATTAATCCCGTTTATGTGCAGGACCTTTCAGATCGACGGGCACCGGGGCCACACGTCCCATCATCCCCCATTAACCCAGATCAGTGTGTGTGTGTGTGTTTCAGTCACGCTGTGCTCCGAAAGCTCCTCTGACAGAGCAGACGCTCGTGTGTTCATCACCAAGCTCAGCCCCAGAGACCCACACTTCACGTGTGTTTGAAGTAGTTGTTGAGTTCTGGAAGTTCTTCTTCGAATGTTAGAGAGCTGAGGGCTGTCGTCTCATTAAAAATAATAACATTTTTAGCAGAAACCAAGAAGAAATTCGACGCGTATATAGAGTACAAACATGCAGTGCTTGTGTCTCGTCTCTTTATTTGAGTTTGAATCTGAACATTTATATGTCATATGGTGTGTCATGTGTCGACTGTGCACTGTCTATATGGGGTAGTGATGATTAAAACAATCGATTTCACAAGTCCTGAAATATTGCACTCTCAGACAATGCTGTCACTGAGGTGATGCTTTTATTCGCACTTTATGTGCACGTAAGGTGCTAATATGGAGGAAAAAAAGGTAAAAAATGTATCACCACACGGACAGCTTTGTGTGCAATGACGACCAAATATGTGTTCATTATGTCGTGTGTGTCTGGTGAGGCAGATATGTGAGAACGAAGGTTATTTTACCGCATCACAAACACTGTCGGAATCACTCTTTACGGACTCAGTGTTCAGTGATGCTGGGCTTCATCTGGACTCTCTCTGAGCCTGTGTGCTTCTACTGAAACCCAACAGATGGACAGTCCTTTAGTGTAAAGTGTGTGTGAAAATTAAACTCCATTCACCATGACAAATTACTTTCCCATCAGCAGGAACTGTGCTTTTCTGATTAGAGCTGGAATCAAGATGGCCAAAAATACTGGGTAATGAATTGATATCATTTGTTCAGTAAGCGCAGTAATTCAGATCTGGCTAATGAAAGTACAGTGTGCGGCCCGCGTCTCTCAAAATAACCGTTTAATCGAGTCCGACAGCGTTCGAGTCACGTAATTGTTCAAAGGCAGTCTCCTGCCGTATATTTAGCAGCTGGACTACTGTTGTTTAACACGTAAAACCAATCGGATTTCAGTAAGAACTCGGATGTGAAGTAAACGCGTGTCTAAAGTAGCCGTGATGTCTCAGCAATCAAGCTCCATCTTGCTGAAATTGTTGTGAAATGGCTTTGGCTGCAATCATTTCTCTTGTTTTCAAGCTCAAGCGCTTCTGTTTGTGTGTCCAACAATCTGTGCTCGCGCAGACTATATTTAGTCTTTGCATGTTTATTTGATGATTAAAAACCAAACTGAAAGCAGTCAAGATTGAATCCCCGGAAATTACAGCTCTTTCGGTTTGGATCAAGGGTTTGGATGCGGTTTAGTGTGGATCTGGCCATCAACATAATGCAAATGTATTATCATCCTCAGTCGCTTGAGCTTATTAGCATAATACATGTAATAACGCTGCTCTGTGTGTGTGTGTGTGTCAGGAGACTCTGTCTGTGATATACAGTGCTGTCCTTTTCAAGCGTGTGTTTATCAAATCAAAATCAATCAATCAATCACTTTTGTTTATATAGTTCTTTTAACAATACAGACTGTAGCAAAGCACTGAACATGATCAAATAGTCAAAGTCAGCTTTATTTGTCTATTCTGCCACATGTACAGGACATACAGAGAATTGAAATTGCATTACTCTCAGACCCTTGCTGGATAACAGATAAACATTAAATACAAAACGAGTAAAAATGCAAGAAAAAATGTAAATAAATACAATTATACATATAACAAAAAAAGCTATACAATATTCAAGTTAGGGCACATGGCATTGAGTGCAAACCAGACAGAGCAGTGCAAATCTAGACAAATAGTGCAAAAGGAGAACAGAGTGATGGTAATGTATAATGACTATTTATTATTAAACTATTAATTCATTAGTTAGCATGTATAGATAGATAAGTCTCAAACGCCTCAAACACAGGCATTGTGCTCTTTGTAGTCCAGATGTGGTTTGCCTCTGTGTATAACATCTCACCAGTGAGGTAACTCTATTTCAAGTAAAGTTGTCAAGTTAGCTTTATTTACATAGTGTCATTCCACAAAATGCTTTTTTGTTGTTGTTGGGGGTTTTTTTCTAAGAAAATGCATGATTGATCAGATATATTATATGTTTCTGTGATTGTGATTGTCAAGCTGAACGACTCAACCCTGTTACATCAAATAAAGATGGAAAACTATTACTCGTGGAAATGATCTTTGTTATTTTACCAATATACAGGATTTTTTTAATATCATGCATGCCACGTGCTGTCCCGTTATTCACTATTCAGCGCATGGGCCATATTGAGCCAAAATCACAACCCCGTCACACTCAGCCCTGTTACTTATTTGATGATGATGATGATGATAATAGGGTTTTGAGGCCTAAGGTGGAAAAATATGGTTTTCTGGAAGTGAAAAATAATACAGGAAAGTAATACATTTTGGTCAAAAATGTAAAAATGTGGCGGTTTCCTGGAATGACTCCTGAACGTAGTTACACATAGACCTGTGAAATATCATCACCGCCGTCTCAGGTACTCTTCCCATTAGATTTACAGCAGCACACTTCTCTGAAGGCCAGGAGAAGATCTGAACACCATCTTTTTTCTCCACGATTGAATCACTCTCATGACTCTCTTCAGTTCTGCTTGTGCTTTGTCTCACACTCGCTTGGCATCTGAAGACTTTGGGTAAGAGTAAAGGAGTAGTGAATGTAGAGAGCATCAGAGAGTGACCTAATTAAAAACAACCTGATCGTTTTAAAGACTCTCCCTTAATTTTGGGACAGTGTTTTAAACTGTGAGTGACGTCTTAAACCAGCCATTGTTTATTAGAGAGCATTCGCATGATCGAGTACAGCGGCACTGCTGTAATTAGAGGGCCACAATTACCCAGAGTCTCACCGTAAACAGGCCAGAATTATTTATACCGCTTCCTAAGGAATTAGCTCCGAGGAGCATGATGACAGTTTTAGTTGGCAAAATAAAATTTGTTTCATATGAATTTGTGGTTGGCTGCATTCGTGTCATTACACAGGGCAAAACCAGGAAAACAAAACTCATTAAAACACATTGCTCTTCCATTACGCGTTAAATACTGTTAGAGAATGACAGCGTACTGGATTTCAGATGGGTTAAACTGCACTGTAAAGATTTTACTAATAATTATATGCTTATGTTTCAGTATATTTACTCAAGATAATCACCAGTCAGATCTATGAAATAAGATTGCGTTAGCATGAGAAATGTTCAGGATTTGCTCGTAACAGGCTATTTTCATACACTGTGCCAGATTGAATTCATGCTGTTTTCATCGCTCTGGAATCCTGTTATTCTCTCATAAACCGGAGCGCATCAGTCCTATAAATCAATGCTATACAGTCAAATGTCTGATCTCTTACTCAAGAACGTCTCTATATCTCTCCCTCACACACACACACACACACAGCGGAAGCCATAAATATGACCTCTATGTCCTCATTTCAGCTCATCAGACATATATCTGCTTTTTTCATATTCCTTTTTAGCCCAGTTTGAAGTGATTGCGTTTCAGAAATGACTACATTAGATGCTCAGACTTATCATACTGCACCAAAGTGAATCCACATGAAGGTCTGCAGTGCTTTCAGACGGCCGGGATGAGCAGATCTACTAAAGACTGAAAAATTCTCTTCACAGCCCACGTCTGTTCAAAGGACCGGACTCATTAGTGCTTCAATCACGACCTCATTTAACAAATCAAATGCATGTTGCCTGATTACATTTATAAATTAATGGCCATGAAGTCTTTTTTTCATTCAATTATTCATGAAAATGAACTTAATAACATCAGCTTGTATTAAAGATTTCCTAATGACCTCTGAACTCTTCCATAGTTTATTAACATGCATAACGGCAGCCTATAGAGCCGATACTGAGGGGAACACTGGGTGCTCTCGTCATGCGGAGCAGGAATGAGGTGCTTTAACTTTGTTCTGTAATTAAGTGACGAGATAATTAAGTGAAGCTCCATGCACAGAAGCTCTCTGTGCTATTCTTACTGATCAGCTTCTGATTTACAATACAGCTTTTGATAATATGAACAGATATTAAAGGATCTAATATTTAATTTTTCATTTATTTTTCTTTGACTTCTTGCCCACTCTTACCTGTCATTAGTCAGTCAAACACATAGCCCCGCCTTTATTGGCACGATTGACATGTCTGCTCATGTCCTGAAGGTGTGTTACGTCTCTTTTACGTCGGTACATGTCTTTTTCTCCTGGTGTGAGGTAGTTAAGGAGGGAGGGAAGTTATTTGTAATTGATTGTATTGTAGTATTTCTCTTTGTTAGGTAGTTTAGAGATTTTTGGGTTGGTTAGGTAAGCTTTGTTTGTTATTTTACCTGTAACTAGCTCCACTAACCCTAGACGGGTAGCATGTAACACATTTAAAAATGTTAGATACCCATCTAACTAAAATGTCTCAGAAGTAAACAGTCGATGTTTTAGTGCTAATGTTTAAACAACATTTTAACGAGCAGAAAACAAATGAAAGTCCTGTTTATATTACTGGAAGAGGAGTTCTGAGAATGTTTAGCGGGTAACTGTCTAGTCTATCAGCAGAGACTGAGAAGTGTGTGAGTGTAATGGTGCTCACCATGCAGGGCGATTCTCCCCGTCAAAGTGAGAAGGAAAAACCATTAGAGCGTGATATGGCCCTCGTCCTGTTCCTCCAGTAAGTACTGCTCTCTGCTGCGTCAGACCACTGCTTCATTACTGAACAGACAGACAGATGTCACATTATCGGCTGAAAACACTCTCGCTGCTGTGAGAGACACTCTGTCAACCGTCAGGAAGTGTGTTTGTGGTCACAACGTTCTGATTCTATCTGATTTTCTCAGGCGTTTAGATGAACGATAAGAAGTCAGCAGTTTTTGTGAATTGAGAGAGTCTTATCTCCATCATAATACCGAGACCCCAAAGCCCTTTTTAAACCTACATACGAAACATACAAAGGACTTCATAAGTGCTGCTAATCTCATGAGAACTGATATTAGATCCATGTGATATGCTTTCAACGGCACAATACCATGTTTAGAGTGAAATTAATAAATGAAGCACATGTTCACATTGATTTTCTGACAGATGACGCTCATGTCAGCTGTTTGTTTACATTTACTGCATTTTCTAATTATGACGTTCCACTTACAACATTACTATATTAGATATCCGTCCCATTTCTGAAACCTAAGCTTGGTTTATAAACAGTCACAGGTTATAGAGGTTCATCTGTAAACTTCATCTGGAACTCTGTAAGTAACTTCACAACTCCATGTTAACCAGCAGTCATTAGAGTACTAGTAGACTGTCTGCTTAATATCTCCTAACACTTTATTGTGATGAGTTCACAACACACTACATACTGACTATCAGAAACCCTAACCCTACCCTAACTAGTCTACTCGGAGAGTTATAGACATGGAGTTGTGAACTGATTAAAAGTACTTGACATGTAGTTGCTTCTAGTAGAATGTCTACGGTATAACCGGAAATCATTGTAATGTTCCAGTGATCGCTATCCATGCAGATGGTGCAGTCAGTCCCAGTAAGGGTTAAATCATCTCTAGTAGTATAATCAAAATGTGTTTTGCTCATGTGTTATTCTCAGGCTCTGAATCACATTGATCTTCACATTTTCACCTCAGCTTCTCGTCTCTACATGCTGACTTCCTGAAGCTGATGTGCTCTGAAAACACGCGTGTCTATAAATACAGGCCACAGGAAGCCAGCAACGCTCATATCTTCTCATGAGCCACCACCCTCTTCCCCTCACCACCGCCCGACCGAACCATGAACACAACACAGGCTTTCACACGGCTCGTGTCCGTCTGTGACGTGTCAGGCGCTGAGGAGGACGCAGGATTCGCTTTTCACAGTAAAAAGATTATCAGTGGTGATGTCATCAGACACTTTTAACAGCAATGTTTGAAGTTTAGTAGTTTTCTATCTCAATCTAGATTAAGAGAGTGTATCTGAACACCTGGACGCTATCAGGAAGGCTATTCCAGAGTCTGATATGAAAAATGTGAAAAAACTCCTTTAGAGGACTTTAGCTCTATCCTAAGAACTACCAAAAGTCCAGAGCTTTGTGACCTTAGAGAGCGTGATGGATTGTAGCGTGACAGAAGACTAGTTAGATACGCAGGAGCTAGACCGTTAAGGGCCTAAAAGCAAGAGTAATATTTTGTAATGGATACAGGTCGCCAGTGGAGAGATTCTGGACCTGGTGAGGACTGCATTTTAGACTATTTATTGAAGATGTATTAATATTCTAATAATATTACCCAGGAAGAGGTCATTCGTAGTTTTAGCTACGATGGGGCCTGAAACCTGACTGAAAGTCTTCATTGATATTCCAGACATTTGTTGAACATATACCTGAATCCATATTCAGATGAGCAGATCAAAGTCAGAGATGGGTTCTGCAGTGACGAGTGTTGAGAACATGATCAGAGGCGTTTAGCGTCACACGTGCTCAAATCTGCCGAGCGTTTGAAGTGGAGCAGAGGTGTTTTGCTCCATGTTATCGCTCTGAAAGGCTCCTGTCGCGTTCAGAGCAGCTCCTCCGGCTCTGCCCTTTATTACACACGAGGAAGGCTTAAGAGCTTCATCACAGACTCTCTGCTTCCAGTGAAATCTTCACGCTCTTCATAATGCGGTCCGGCCTCAGGATTAGCTGTGGACTGGACTCAGATACCGGTCACGCGACTACATCATCTCGACTGATGCGCTTCAGCATTCACACATCTGAGAACCGTCTCAGACTTTCTTCTATGAAAGTCATTAGTCTGTAAGAGACTGCAGGCCACTGATAATAACCTAAAATGAGTGCAGTGTTGCTGATTATACCAAAGGCATTACCCTGGATGACTTAAACAGGGTCAACATCATCATATCACCTTTATTTAGTCATACTGTATATGAAGCCAGAGGAACATGACTTGGTGTGTCACAAACGACAGCTCCAGCTCTTCATTTTGATGTAGTATGGAGTCTTGTTTTCTTTGTTTCAAACTTTACACACAAATCCAGAAACTCCTCGCATCTCTTGCAAAATGAAGCGAAGCGTTCAAAATACAAACACATCTCAAAAGCAAATATTTGTCTTGAGTTGCAAACACCTTTGTCATGGTATTACGTTTTACACACCCCAACGCTCTTCTTTCAGAAGCTCCTGTGTACATTTCTGAACAAGACTGAAAGTAATTGGCATAGATGTTGAGAAATTCATGGTAAACACGAAACCAAGATTGAAACCTAACTTCTTTTTTTCACTGTAAGCGTTTGTTTTTGTGAATGCAGTATTACACAGCACGGAAGAAAAGAAACACATCAGGCCCGTATAGTTGTGTAGATGTGTGTTCAATGTTTTGTTGGTGTTCAGTGAAGCACATGCGAGGAGTTAGTGATGAATTAGAGCGGCATTGAGAAAGGAAGTCGAGATACTTCCTGTTAGATGTGTGTGTTACAGAGAGAACTGTGTGTTGTGTTTTATGAGAGGAAAGGCTGAGCATTAGTGTATGGTTTTGCAGGTGTGTGAGCAGATCTGAGATGTTACTCTGGCTCGCTGTGCTGTTATTTAATAAAGCCGCACACATCTGTAAGCTCTGGCGGATCAGAACACGTTGGCTGGGTTTGCTGAGCTGCACATCAGCGGCGCGTCTGATTGAAATCGGCTGAAAGACTCGGCTAATGTTCCAGCTCTTCTGGAGGCCGGTATCTCTGTCTCGCAGAGAGCAGATGTAATCACACGTGGGCTTATTTTAAGATATTGGTTTGGCTGTGCAAATGACAAGGGTTTATACCTGCGCAGCGGTCGCTTAGCAACCCTCAGAAAGGTAATTTTCAGCTAGCTAGGGTTTTTTCTTTAATTTAATACATCCAGAGCGAGGCTTCTTTTGGAGTCACTTTGGATTACCGGCAAAGCCTGTGACTTAGGCATGGAAAAATAACACCAAATAATGACCTGATTGCTAAAATCATATGATAATAATTAGATTGTGTGACGGTATGTGGACAGTGTCCATCTGATTATCCTGCTACGAGAGGATACGGATCAAAAACAGCTGAAGGAATGCTTAATGTGTCTGTCTGCATCTCATAACATCTCAGAGCAGGCTTGTCTTTGAAAATGAGTTCAGCTCAGCTTTTGAATTTGGTTAAGTGCTGAATATCATGCGTTTGTGATTTCTTATTGATGAGGGAAGCCGGTGGGATCTCCTTTTTTCTCCGTAAAAGACATTAAAAGGCATTTAGAAGTGTGCCTGATCAGAACCTGCGGGGGAAACGCCATTAAACACACACACACACTCATTCACTCACTCAACGCACATGATATAATGACAATTAGCATTTGAAATGGTGGCTTTATTTTTGCGGGCTAAAATACAAGCAATGTGCTGAATCAAGTGCTACTCGCTGATAAGTGTCTCATCCTGAGATTAAAAGAGTACAATTTCCTCATGAATATATTAACATTTTATGAGTGAAATCAGGCTACAGCAATCTCCTCTGCATAAATAATGTGTGAGCTTAATACAGCTTTTGCCTATTGCTTACACCCTTTTGCAGAATTTGGCTCATTATGTCAAAACTCTACACACAAGCCAATCAGACGTAGCACTTGGAGATGAACAACTCATCTAACGCCAAAAGGAAACACTCCTTTCTAAAAATGAAATTCTTGCAACAAAACCACACACACAAGCAGCATCTGAATGACTCTCTCATATCAGCAGCAACACACCGATGGGCTTCCTATCAAACACTGCAGTCTGGGTGTTTCTAGTTTCATTGTCATTTGCTCTGATTCAGTCGTCTGTAAAACTGTAAAAAAAAAAAAAAAACTGTAAAACTCAAAAGTAGAATTTCTGCAATAATCAAACAAGATATTTTACAAAAAACAAACATTCTTACAGAATTAAAGAAAAACTCAACCACAAATCATCAAATTTTGCAACAAAACCAAAAGCAAAAACCAAACAATTACTGGATAAATTGCTATTGGGGGGAAAAACATATATTTGTTTTGTGTGTGTGTGTGTGTGTGCACCTGGTATTTATCACCTTATGGGGACCAATTGTCTCCACAAAGATATGAATACCAGTAAAGGACAATAACACATACAGTCTGTACAGTAGAAACACCATTACACCTATGGAGAGACCCCCAGAAAACATGGAGTGTGTGTGTGTGTGTGTGGCTGAAGGGGGTTTATGGATCCCACCTTCTGTTTGGGTCTGTATTCTGCACTTTCTTCACACCTGTACACAGTACTGTAACATCACAATGGTATTGTTTTACATACTGTGTACTTCACAGCACTACACATTTGTTGTATGGTACAGTTACAGTAATACTGTAATATGATACAGAATCATATGACGCATACAGTAGGTACAGTCTGGAGTAGAAACTTGAAGATATAGCTGTTCTTCAGTCAGAATGTCCTTATTATCTATGTTACTGTGTATAGACTGAGGTTAGGGTGGACTCTTTGCATGGACAGGCCATGATTTATCACATGGTCCACAAGAGTATGCTTGCAGAGTTCTCTAAACAGCTTAGCTGAGGTCTATTGTTGTGCTGAGGCTCAGACCGATTGGTGTTCTGTTCTCTGGAGCAAGTTACTGTGTGTGTGTGCATGAGAGATATCTCTGTGTGTGGTCCTTGGTGATTAAAAATAGTATAAGTGTGTGTGTGTGTGTTTTCAATAGACAAATGGACTCTTTCTTGTCGTCACTCTCACACTGAAATGATGTCCTGTACAAGTGAGATGTTGGTCATAAAATCACTGATTGTTTTTAATGCATCATGTTTAGTGATCATAATCCAGGAAGGATTTTACACCTGACAAGAATAAATAAACATGATGAAGTAGGTCATATAGAAGCTCGTAACGGGACCCAATTCCAATCAGGCTGAAGTGTTTAATGCTTGAAGCGTATCACACATGCAGTGTTATTATGATTGTCTGTGTTAACCTGCACAAATGCACCAATAACAATCAGGTTAGATTCCGGTCTGCATCAGTGTTTATGGATCCTCTGATTCTGAGTTTACTCATGCTTCTCTTTATAATGTTGTAGTGAGATTTATTGCTCTTTTTATGGAATCGAGCAGTAATGCGTTAATCTACACTACCCAGTGTTTATTTTTCATGTTAAGATCCTCTTGAACTCTTGTTTTGTTCCCATGGTTTGTTCTTCACTATTTTTGTATTTGATGATTCGTGCAAATGTCGTTCATGGAGTTCATGCGAGTGTTTCAGGTCCAGCAGCTTCAAAAAAACAAACAAGCTTTCTCACAAAGATCTTCAATAACACTGAGCGGGACCTGTTTGAAGACCACTGAGAGATCACCCACACACAGTTATCTGCTGGGATGGAGCTCATTCTCTCTCTGTGGTTGGCTCGGTCCCCTGGGCGCTGTAAATATATGCACACTAAATGAGAGGAATGGCTGACAGAGGGCTTCAGCTCACTGTGAAGGGTTTACAGGAACCTTCATCCAATTGTTGGCATATTGCCTCATCTCTATAAAACCAGCAGCTGATGAGGTCATGTAAAGAGTAATTCAGGGAAAGGCTGAACATCCAGTATTGATCAGAACATGTGAGTGTGTATTAATCCTTTCACACACACACACACACACACACACACACAAACACTGCAACAAGGTAATGTTCTGTTCTTGATGTAGAAACCATTCATTACACAATTCATGGGAAAAGCCTTCATCTGTGTGCAACAAATCTTTTATGATGGTTTTTATTATTATTATTATATGAATACATTCTGAAAAATTCATTCTGAAGAAAGATGCACAGAATACCACCATATCCATCACAACACGGACTGATCTGATCAGAGGCGGAGTGGGGCACTAAACTTCTTTTATTAGGGATGGGGATTGAAAACCGGTTCTTCTTGACAACCGGTTCCCAGTGTTTCAATTCCTTGGAATTCCCTTTAACAATTCCAGAGGGCACGAATGACGTCATCACGCGCATTGCGAAACTTACGCACATTGCGTAGCTTACGCTCAGTCAATAGTAAGCATGGCGCCTAAGCGGAACAAACGCTAAAAATCTGGTTGTATTTCACCAAAAAAGACAAAAATAGGGTAACTTCCGATCCGCTCCGGTTCTCAACCCAGCAGCAGCAGCAGCAACAACGTTAAATGAATGCCTTCTCATGCATTACATTTAGATGACCATCACGAGAGACTGGCTGGCTGAGAGTCAGAGGTTGGCAGTACTGCCTCCAGTTTACGGCTACCGCTAGCTTCCCTCTTTCACTGAAGCATTTGAAAATCGATAAGGGAATCGATAAAGAATTGAATCATTAAGCAGAATCGAAAATGGAATTGGAATCGTAAAAATCTTATCAATTCCCATCCCTACCTTTTAATATGGTGACGACTGGCTGATATAATATGTAATATTCTTTCATCATTTGGTCACACATTGTAGAAACTACTTGCAAGGGAATATAAACAAGTCCCTCCCCTACACATCTCTCTCCATGATGGTAACAGTTACACTTTTTAATAACAGGGCTGCAAATTAACCAAACCCACCCAAACTAACTTGAACATAAACACACATAACATCACTAACACAAAAACCCAACTGTCTTGCTTAAACGACACAAAAATAAGTAAACTCTAAAAAAATACCCACAGTGCACCCAGCACTGATTGCTGTGTCATTACACAATAATACTAAATCCGTGGATCTGATGATGAGTGTGGTGTGCTAAAACTATACTTGTTTACAGCTTATTAGTCCATCTTTTAAAATCAGTCCTTACATTATTTCCAGCAGTTCTTGAATATTGAGTTTTTTTTTATCTCATATAAATGAATTTAATAAATGTAAATATTCACATGAATAGGAAACAGTATGTTACTTTATTTATTAATTACTATATTTATTTTACAGCCCTGTTCTGCATGCGTGTGCTATGCACTTCTTATAGTCATTAAATAACTGGGTATTACTAACCCTGAACCTAACCCATCTTACATTACCCAGTACTTTAACTGAACTGTGAGTGCATGTGCTGTAAAATAAAGCACACATTTTATTCATTTTGTGCTTCTTTAGGTCGAGCTGGAGTGAGGAAACGCATATCTGTAAGAAAAGACGATCTTCCAAGGCCATGAATTCATGGATGAACATCTGAATCCAGCTTCAATTTCTTCATGATATGGAACAGACCTAAGACCTCTTTATGTTCCCTGCTTCAGTTCTTTGCTTATTCATCCTATTTCTCCGACAGGATTTGAAAAGGATATTTTACATTTTAAAATATAAATGGGTGAAACTGGTCTTTCAGTAACAAATTACCTTTGCTTGGATTCACTTCATAATGAACAGCTATTTATAAGGAAATATTAATCATTGCCAGGGTGAGACGGAGCAAAAGTCATTATTTTTCACTCCAGCGAGGCTCGTTCATGGACTCTCGGTGGGTGTTTAATGAGAGAAGCTCAGGGCGTTGAAAGACGGATCACAGGGTGTTCTTTTTCTCACCTCCTCCAGTCCTGCTTGACTTTCACAATGAGCCTGACACCAGAGAGAACGAACAGAGCTCTAGCTTAACACCCAGACATAATATCTGAACAAAAAGTAGCCGTCCAATTAAAAGTCATGGACTGCAGGGATGTTCTCTAGGACCAGTGTGAACCTCAGGAGATCTGTCCGGGTCTGAGACACAAGAGAAGCCCAGCAGGACTTCACTTGAACATCACCAGAGTGTCTCTGAGCTGAAAAACTGAATGAAATTATAGCACAGGTGTAGATGAGGCTGTTTTCCCATGAGTCTTCTTCTGTGCAAAAATATATAACTTTTTAAAAGCAATCAATCAGTCACTTTTATTTATATAACGCTTTTAACAATACAGATTGTAGCAAAGCACTGAACATTATCAAATAGAACA
The DNA here is from genome assembly GCA_032361065.1 of Enteromius trimaculatus. Lineage (NCBI taxonomy): Eukaryota > Metazoa > Chordata > Actinopteri > Cypriniformes > Cyprinidae > Enteromius > Enteromius trimaculatus. Next base: position 307,777 of record JAUMHP010000225.1, on the reverse strand, counting down.
ACAG
>JAUMHP010000225.1:276119-290444 GCA_032361065.1 Enteromius trimaculatus | reverse complement strand
GAGCTTTCGAACACTTAGTTTCAACCTTTCAGAACTTTATTTTCAGTTTTGAATCATGGCAGGATATTAATCCCATAGTTAACAGCTCAAATACCATGATAATCAATGTTACAGTATTTAAAAAAACAGACCCCAGAGTGGAAGTGTGTAAAATATGCCATTTGTGACGAATGCAGGAAAACAACAAAACACATGCTTTAAACCTACATTCAGTGCAAAGAAAAGCATAAGAAGCAGACATTTCATTTTATTTCTCTTGTACAAGTCTTTGAGTTTGTTCATTGTGACATGGGTCTCACAGGACTTCACATCACTTCACACCACAAGTATTTTGTTATACCGGGTGTGCTACTGAGCAAGTTTATAACATCTGAAAAGACAAAACATATGGAGTTTGTTATGTGATGTAAACAAAGAAATATGCTAGTGTTCTGAGGTTGTAGTATAGTGAATGCTAAATAAGTCTTAATTAGCTCTTAAACTTATAACTTGTGTAAAAAGTTCTTGCTGTTTTACCAGTACTGGTGTTCATCTAAGCAGAAAACTGCAACGTAATGCATGTATGGTACTTTTTTGCAGGTAAAGAAATGTTTACCTGTGTTGATTAAAACTTGTTTATACATTTACAAACCAAATTGAATTTGACCAAATGTAAATTTACTTGTATGTCATGTTGTCTGTGAGATGTGTGTGTTTTGTTAATAATCTCCAGTTTTTACAACAAAGTCTCACGACCAATATGTACGTATTCGTACAAGATGCCAAATTCGTGCCAATTCGTACTAATTTGTACGACCTCACTCGTACGATTTTGCATGATTTGTCTAAAACCCTGTGACGGGTTAGGTGTAGGTCATTCATACAAATTCATACGAATTGGCATCTCGTAAAATACGTTCGATTTATAAGAGTCGGGTCGTACAAATTTGTACGAATTAGCCACCTCGTAGAATATATACGAATTGCTGTGAGATCAGGTTGGTTTTTAACATTACTGAAGTTACATAATTCTGAAGTTTCTTCATGGAACATTACAATACTTTATCATGTCACAGTTCATTTCTGCCCATGTAAGAATAATTACCAATCAGTTTTACCACTTTGTGAACACATTACCGATTCTGGTCACAGAAATGTAAATCACGTAAACGTAAAGCAGGGGGATGCTGGCTTTAACGCAGCTGCAAGGTTTGTATACATTTTCTGTTTCAACGGTAATTTATTGAATGATTATCAAATAATAGAGAGGAACATCTGTAGAGCTTCAGTGCATCCTGAAAGCATTTCCTGCAGCTGATCACACAGACCTATAAAGCCATCAGATCATATGCTGCATCCTCATGCCGTGCAAATTGCATTCAGCTGGAATGTTCTGCATAATTCCTTTAGTGATTCAGGGACTGAAACGCACGGACCGCATGTGCAAATAAAGAGCACTTACTGAATTCCCCCCAGTCAAGGTGGTCTTGCAGTTCAGACAAAACCGCCTCTGTGACCCACACGGCTGAGCGAGTGTGTTTATGTTTCACACCTCTCTGGAACGCAGGCCTTCACACAGTCACACTGTACCTTCCTACTCCTCCCGCTTTGGCAACATTCCCAGATGGAGGATGTAAAATGGATGGTGCAGAAAGACCCATAATTTACAAAGCAGCTGCTTCCCTTTAGAGTAAAACCCTTCCCATACTTTATAGGGCAGACACAGCAATGAGGGTCTTTGTGAGGGGAATATTGATGTGTTCCATAAGATGATATCCAGAAACTATCCATCACGAGACCGATAAGAGGGGCTTTTAAGGACATAGCTGTAATGAATGAGAGTTATTTGCTTTGTACCTTCGTGTTCTTCTGAGATGTGGACGATCCTGAAGTTAGTAACTTGCCGGGTGCAGATTGTTAGGACTCAGCATTTAACTGTTAAGAGCTCTGAGTGAAGGGAAAGGACTAGTGTAATAGATTTCCATTTCTGGAATTAGTCTTTTAATTCATATGTGAGGAGATAAAATACGACACATTACACTAATATCAAGTTTCACTTCTCAGAGAGTCACAGTGTAACCTTTACAGAACGCCTGGTCAGCAAAAGCTCAGTCCAGAGCACTTCAAATGAGTACACCAGATCAGAAAGTGTTGGAAGTAAATGAACTTTTTTATTTTTGTTTGGCCACATGCCCTAATTACCACAAGTAGATTTGCATAATGTTACTTTGTAATGCTCTAAGTATTCAAGGTTTTGACAAGAAATAAAAAAAAAAAAATTAAAAAAGTCTAAAGCCGTGCCTCACACGATGTAATATATACTGTGCACTGCAATATGTACTCTAGCATCTAGTGCATGAATTTAGTTTATAGAGTGTGATAGATACACTCCTTCAGCTACATAAATAAAGTGGTGAGTGCATGAAGTGAATAACACTCCACACATTGTTTTTCTAGTTAATTAAATTGCATTGTCTGCATATTTTCTCTGTGAACTTTTTATTATGCCACATACTGTACACTATTAATACGAAAATAGAACAGTGCATAAGACACCTTAAATCAGTGAGTTTCAACCCTGATTCTGGAGGGATTTTCCCTATCAGACACATTTGTTCTAGGTCTTGGATTCTCTACAAACGAGTTGAATCAGCTGTGTTCAATTATGGGAGTCTGAAAATGTGTGGTGTTGGTGTGCCTCCAGGATCAAGGTTGGGAAACACTTAATGCCGAGTTCAGACTGCACGATTTTAGCCCCGATTTTGACTCGCTGACAAGTTTTGAGAAATTACAGGCAAATCGATGCTCGTTCACGTGAGTGACAGTCACACAGATTCAACAAATACGTGATCTGAGAGAGTCGCAGACACCTGTGAGATATTTGGCGTGCTCAATATCTGGACCTGTCTGTGATTCAGAATCATGTGAATGTGTTCTGACTGAATAACATCGGCGAGTACCTACAGCCAATGAGAGAGCCCCATCCAGGACAGTGGAATGTTGGGGGAGGAGTTCCGAAGGTATAGAAGGTAATTATCCTCCTCTATATTCTTTTTTTAGTTGCAAATGAGCGCACATGCAATTTGTATGGCAAGCTTATTCTGCTTGCTATTATTTTCAATAATAATCCGGTCTTGCACACGTGACCTTGCGTTGTTTCTGTGTCACTGTGTTTTCATTTTCAAAATGTCCACTTTTAAATGTTTCATTTATTAATATTAATAATACTAATTACTATATCATTTCACAAACCTTTCTTGGCCCCCAGAATATTTTCTAGCGTTGTGCATTTTATATAATTTTATTTTTATAAACCCTGTCAATGGCAAGCTAAAGAACTCTCAGTTTAAAAACATGAATATCATACAAAAATGCATCTTTTTGTCCACATAACTTTGTAAATGCATGTGAATGAGTAGTCATTAAGGTAAGACTTGATTTTGATGACTAACAGTTACTTTGCAACTACATATCAACTTATTCTACTTACCCCAAGCATTCAGTCGACAAACAGCCCAATAAGAGTTTTGACGTATTTGCAAAATGGCATATAGTTATTATACAGCCATTTTCAAGTCTCTTCAGAAATGTTCGATAAGGTTCAAGTCAGGTGTCCCTAAGACACTCCTGTGTTGCCTTGGTCTTGTGCTTGGAGTCATTGTCCTGTTGGAAGGTGACCCTTCGGCCCAGTCTCAGGTCCAGAGTGCTGTGGAACAGCTTTTCATTGAGGATATCCCTGTACTCTGCTCCATTTAGCTTTCCCTCAACCCTGAGCAGTCTCCCAGTCCCTGCCACTGAAAACAAACTCACAGCATGAGGCTGCTACCAGCACACTTTACTTTTGACAAAGTCTTCCCCAGATCTGCACCTCGATACAATCCTGTGTCTGAGTGATGAAAGCAGTTCCTTTGACTTCAGGACTTAGCTTTCACTCTGATATGCATCGTCAGCTGTGAGGCTTTCTATAGAGACGTGCGTGCCTTTACAAATCATGTCCAATCAATTTAAATTACCACAGGTGGACTCTAATCAAGGTGTAGAAACATCTCAGCAATGATCCAGAGAAATGGGAGGCTAAATGAGTTACATTTAAAGTGTTCTTGCAAAGGGTCAGAATACTTATGCAAATTTGATATATAAGTTTTGTCTTTTCAATAATGTTTAGAACTGTCTGATAATTTATGTTTTCACTTTGTCATTAGGAGGTATGGAGAAAAAAATTTAACAATTGTAGTATCAGCCTGCATTTTATAATTAACTGTAAACCTGACAGTCCATTTGTGAGAGTATCTACTCAAATGTTCACATTTCTTTCAAAATTGCACGTGCTATGCTCTTATCTCAGGGCTAACCTTTAATCAGACATTGCTGCTTGTCCCGAGACAAACATTTGAAAACCTGTGCACTCCAACAAGTCTGTAAAAAAGAAATATATACGGCTTTGGTAAATCACTCTGGCATAATTGGCTCTGTTCACTTCTCCTAGGAGGGCAAATACGGGATCCTCGGAGGCCCAATAAATGTAGCCAAGCATTTTTCTGATAAGGGAATACTCATTTTTCACCAGCGATATTTTCATTTTTTCTGGGCCATAGACAGTTGGCATTAGATTAAACGCTAACCAGGGGTAAGCCTGCAGCAAATAGCAGAAACTTGAAGGGCAAATGCCCTGCTGAATCCATCAAATTTCCCCCGAGTTGTTCTGTGGACGCTAACGACCTTAAGCCAGCGCTCTAAAGACGCTCCACGCTGCTGACGCCACACACCTCTGTGTTTTGCTTCTGTCTGCGCTGGCTCTCAAGAGCTCTATTTGAGCTCCGCGTTTCATTAAACGATAGTTTGCAAATGTTAACGTGATAAATGCCGATGTGTTGGACGCTCTAAGCGAGACTTGTCTCAGTTTAAGCCAAACCTTTGTGTGAGAAGGTGTTGTTTATTTAAAACATGGGCCAAAGCGGCTCATCCGGAGTGATGGAAAAATTCACTCAGTATCTGAGCTTTTCAAATCTGTGTTGATTTCAGAGCAAATAAAAAAAAAAAAAACTCAGCACAATGCAATAAAAGTAGCGAAATAATCCAATCTGGGGTTATTTGATTTTGATTGGCTTTGGCCTCTCGGGAGACCCTAACAGGCCCGTTTCTGATTCGTCATCCCACGAGGAGAGCGAGATGAACGTCACATGTGATTGTGTCAGAGAGGAGACACATACAGCGCTGTACTGCATTTCTGCCAGCAACTTTCCAGGGCTAACGCCAAATCATAACTATCAGCTGGAATTGAATTATGCGCAAGGAAATCAGTACCGATTAAGACAAATGAATATGAAAAGGGATATTGAAGAACATGCTGATCAAATTGCATCGTTCGTCTCGCATGAGACTGATCGCTATTGAACATAATTATACATTACAGTCCAATGATCAATTTGCAAACAGCCCGATGAAGCCCGCCAGAAGAAACTGCCCACAAACCACACATTGATCTTATCAAACGACAAAGCTGCCCTCCTGTTTAAAATATGCAAGCGCCAAACCCAGGAGGGATAATTAAAATAATGTATGCATTAACTCGCAAATATCGTAATGGTTTGATTTATTGAGCGTTCCCACGTCTATTTTTCTTCGGTGTTCTCCTAATGATGCCCAGAGTCACAATAAGCACACATCCTTTAGAGCGGCTCCGGTGAAGGTCACCCCATCCACGCAGCCGTATGAGCGATGAATCCCGTGGAGGAGAGCACTGCCACCGTCCACAGCCCAGCGCCGGCCACCGCAGGAGGGAGCGGCAGATGCCCAGCCACCGCTAATGGCCCCGGGGCCGACAGTGAGAGAAAGCCACCCAGCATGAAGACGGAGCAGATGGGCCTCAGACTTACACATAATGCCTGAGACAGGGTTTATATCCCTTGGATTCAGAGCATGAGTGTTTGTTGCTATTTTTATTACTGCTGTCAAGTGATTAATCGTGATTAATCGCATCCAAAATAAAAGTTTTTGTCTATGTATCATACGTGTGTGATATGTGTATATTTATTATGTATAAATATAAATACACACTTTTCACATTATCATTTACATATATTTATTTAATATACAAATATGTGACCCTGGACCACAAATCCAGATTTAAGTGTCACATTTTTAAAATTGAGATTTATATATGAAATTTATATCTGAATAAATGCACTTTCCATTGAAGTAGGGTTTGTTAGGAGAGGACAATATTTGGCTGAGATACTACAGCTATTTAAAAATCTGGAATCTGAGGGTGCGAAATATTGAGAAAATCACCTTTAAATGAAGTTCTTAGCAATGCATATTACTATTTAAGAAATGTACAAAATATCTTCATAGAATATGATATTTACCTAATATCCTAATGTTTTTTTTTGCATAAAATAAAAATCTTTAAGTCAAACGCATACAATGTATTGTTGTCTATTGCTAATTGCACCGGTGTTCTGATGACTGCTGATGTGCTCCAGGGCCACATCGATTATGTAAACAAAAAAAGGTTTAGTTTGGATGTGAATAATAGTTTAAAAGCACTAATGTTTATTTAACATGTTGATTAAAGGTGACAGTACAACCATTGATAATGTTGTATTTCAAGTTCTTTTGAACTTGAAAAATAAGAGATATCTCAGTTTTTACAAAAGAGTATTGTGCAACGCGACTGTTTTCCACACTTAAAATAATCAGAAATGTTTCTTGAGCAGCAAATCAGTATATTAGAAGGATTTTATGAAGATCATGTGACACTGAAGACAGCTTTGAGATTCAGCTTTTTTTCAACCAACATTAACATTAAACAGTAAACTGACGTCACACTTTTGAATGGTAGTGTATCAACAAGGTTTTTACAGTGATGTAATGCAGGTGACTGCAGCATAATGGTGTCTGTATTGTGAAGCACTGCCATCTAATGCTTGTTTGGGGCATTGTGAAGTTTTCATTCTGAAGCTGATGCTGTAATTTAACAAAGCTGTGAAGACTGGCGCTTACTGCAGATGTAATGGGAACACAGAATAATAGACATTCAGCCGAAGATAGCATCATTTCACTGTTGAACACAAACGAGTTATCCTGGAGAATGTCCAAGCAGACTTTTCAGTGATTGACAGCCGCTGGTCGGCTTTTACAACGAACAGCACTGACCTTTGTGTTGCAAAGAATTCATAAACTTTAGCTAAACAACCTAAATAATGACCGGCTTCCTTTTGGCCTGTTGTTCTTATCGGTTTCCTGCCGGTGGTTATGAAGCATCCTATTGTAGACTAGCGTTGCTGTTCCAATCCCTATAAGCAGAAGATCTGTAGTTTTCCAGTTTCAGCTGGGCAAATAAATCATGTTTATTGCAGTCCAGCAGCATGAGGACATACAGAGACTCTGCGAAAACAATTACAGCACATTTATTTTGAAGCTGGCCGGTTATGTAGAAATGCAAATATTTGGCCGATTGCTGGAAGCAGAATGCGATCCCGCCAGGTTGGGTGACAGTCAGGATATGATCTATGAGCCAGCATGTTGGCTTTGGCAGGCTTTATTGTTTTACGTGATGATAGATGGAAGTATTTCCCGATGCTGTAAGTGCAAATGGAATCAGGCACGTCATCCACACAGCATAACTCACACAGACCCATCCAATCTCCCTCTCTGAGAACTCAGCTGTATCCATGCACCAGATTTGATCAAATTGCCATTAAAGTAAGAAATATCACGCTCTCGTGTCTGAAATGAGTGCATACATTCAGGTTTGATTTGACAATGACTGAAGCACTAAGCACAAGGAAACAGATCAAGCTTTTGCAATGAGTGGCCGCCGATGCTTTTGTGTACTTGTTTGTGGCAAGATTTACAGATGCAAAGAGTCAAAATGAGAAAGGAATTATGGTTTGTAAATGCATAATTGTCCAGTTAAACAGTTTTTTGCACTTAATACAGATTGCAGTTGTTTGTATTGTGAACCAGTGTGGGAAATGTTGAGCTGAGATGCCTAACCATTGTCTTGATCAGTTTGCCGGCATAGTCCCTGTCTGAAACTAAACACTCTCTGTCAATTAGTCACCTTCATTCTAACTCATCTTGTGTCTAATAAATGTGGCACTGTATGATAATGGCTCTTTGACTAATACCTTTTTCTCTCTCTCTTTTGTAAATCACTTTGGGTTAAAAGCTTTTGGTAAATGCAAACGTCAACCTGTCTTTCTTTCTTTTATGGAAGTATAACAGGACAGTACAGTAATATAGTAGATAGAATAGTATAGCAGATGGCATGGTAGATATTTATGAAGATATGAAAGGACAGTATAATAGTGTAGAAGAAGGACCCTGCTTGCAGTGGAAGTGAACAGAGGACTACAGATGTCTTGAACGATTTTTTAACATCTTTTTAACTTTACATTTTTTTTTTTTTTTTTGGACAAATTTTCAAAACACAAATACACACAGAAGTGTTATTACTGTTTTTTGCTAAAAGTGTTTTATGAAATTGAAAACTGGCTGAGAATTAGTATATGGCTTTGCAGATTCTGTGTGTTTCTGATGTTGAGAGTCAGCTTTCAGAAAAGTGAAAGTCACAAGAAGTCACAAGAAAAGGTTTTGTGTGCCTTCTTTTTTCTCCCACAAATTATATGAAATCCTTTTTTCTGCTTATTCTCATTTTTAATCTCCATTCACGTTCACTGTACAGAAGAGAGCAGCTCAAACCTTCTGCGAGTGTGAACGATGACAGGTTGTCATTGGTGCGTGTATAGCTCCGTCCCCTAACGCTCTTGAATCAGTGCTCCACGCTCAATAGACACAGCATTGAGTTTCTCCCTGCGTTTCTCTCTAACGAGGGGCAGGACGAGGGTCGAGGTGACTCAATCTTCCTGGAATTAGAGCGAATGTACTCAGAAAAGAGAACAAAAAGACAATCTGTTTAAAATTCTGACACCTGCTCACTGTAAATTTGGGTTTCTGAGCCACTGGGGCTCTGCAAAGACTTCAGCAGATGCTCTTCATAACAGACGGCTGAGTAAATCCTGACAAGTCCACTGAATGGAAATCTCATCAGAGCATTGCGTATGTTTGGGGAAGGTCTGGACTGGACGTTAAGGTCATTCTTTGATACTACTGTATGCTTTAATATGAAAGCATACACTTATATGCCACATATGCAATTATGTACTTAAATCAAAGCTTTTGCATTTTCAGGCAGATGAAAGGGGGAGGACAAAGAGCCAAGAATACAGAGAAAGAAAGTGATGTTTCTGGCGTCCTTGAGGAAAAACATTGGATTTCACGCTGGCTCTCACTCATAAGCTCTATAAATTTGATATGAAACAACCAAGGCTTGCATTTGGTCCATATTACTTCCTTTAGGCTTATAAAAAAAAGAAAGTCTATTTGATTTACAGATCTAAGAAAGACAATGCAGTAAACTATCAGAGCTCCAAAAAAACACGAGCATTGCTTTCATCCATAATGCATCAAGTTTATCGCTACAGAGAAAGTTAAGGTTGTACACTGAGTTTCAAACAGAAAGAAAGCTAAACTCATTTAAACCAGCTCATATCACACATTTATCAAGTTATTCAAACTTCAGCCAGAAGAGCGTCCAGCGCTCAGGCAGTGCTGCTATTTTCAGCTGACGTCCCTGTGGAAGTAAATGGAGACTGGAGGGCTATTTGCTGGCTGTCAGTTAAAATGGATGTGGTGTCAGTCTCTTGTAAATGGTTGAAAACCTGCTTGGAAATGAAATAGACTGACACTGTAAGCCGCAGCAGAGCACTGGAGCGAACTGCAAAACAAGTCAAGAGAATCTAAAGTGTAGAGGTTTATTGAGGACAGGAGATCCAAGGCTCCTAGGACTTCTGACACGGTTCAAACACAGAGCTTTTATGGACAGAAAGCGAATGCAATGGCAATTTGACTGAGATAATGGGGTTAATGCAACACTTTATTTTGATAATCCACTTCAGACATTTATACTGTACATGTCAACTAATTCTCATTCATTCACAACTACAGGTCTACTAACTCTCAGAGTAGACTGTTAGGGTAAGTTCAGGGTTAGTAGAATAAGTTGACATATACAGGTGCATCTCAGTAAATTAGAATGTCATGGAAAATTCATTTATTTTTGTAATTCAACTTTAAATTGTAAAACCTGTGTATTAAGTACTGTAAATTAAATGCAGACAAACTGAAGTAGTTTACGTCTTTGCTTGTTTTAATTGTGAGGATTTAGGCTCAGAGTTGGAGTGAGACTGTGTTGCTGTGATGTTTTGGGCTGCAACGTCATCTGCTGGTGTTGGTCCATTGTGTTTTTTGAAAACCAGTGTCACTGCACATGTTTACCTAGAAATTTTGGAGCACTTCATGCTGACCAGCTTTTTAAAGATGCTGATTTCATTTTCCAGCAGGATTTGGCACCTGCCCACACTGCCAAAAGCATCAAAAGTTGGTTGAATGACCATGTGTTGGTGTGCTTGACTGGCTAGCAGACTCACCAGACCTGAACCCCATGGAAAATCTATGGAGTATTGTCAAGAGGAAAATGAGAAACAAGAGACCAAAAAATGCAGAAGAGCTGAAGGCCACTGTCAAAGAAACCTGAGCTTCGATACCATCTCAGCAGTGCCACAAACCGATCACCTCCATGTCATGCTGACCTGAGGCAGTAATTAAACCAGGAGACCCTACCAAATATTAAGTACATATACAGTAAATCAACATACTTTCCAGAAGGCCAACAATTCACTAAAATGTTGTTTAAATGGTCTTATGAAGAGATTGTGAATTGGTGGATTTTAAGTTAAAAGAAAATTAAAAGAACCAGACTTCAAAACTACAGAACTACTTTAGTCTGTGTTAACCGAATTAATTTAATACATGAATTTCACAATTTAAATTGAATTACTGAAATAAATGAACTTATCCACAGCATTCTAATTTATTGAGTTTCACCGTACTTGTGAAGTTTCTGATAGTCAAAATAAAGTGTTTAAGCAGGCAGTCTACTAATACTCTAATGACTGCTAGTTAACATGTAGGTGCAAAGTTACTAACTCTTAGTAGAATGGTAGAAGTGGACTATTGAAATTATTGAACCTGGCAATGAACTTGTTGAAGTTCAACACTAATCTTCACATGATTCACCATTAAAGATTAAAATATATATAATAATGGTTATTTTATTGGCATCAGTGGTTTTAAGAAGACCATTGCAACCTTTCCATTTCACAACAGGTTCTTCACAGTGGATTAAGGTTCTTTAGGTCATTAAAATGTTCTTTACAACGAGAAAAAGTGTTTCTTTGGAGCCAGATGGAAGCACTGCCCTCTTTTGGAATCATCATAAACACATGCTGTATGATGTCGCTTCCTAAACGCTGCATAGCTCAAACTTGACTGGAGGGTAAAGTGGAGTAATAGTGGAGTAGTGGACTTCAGAAAAGCCATATTCAAGGACGAAGAGTGCAGGTCTGTGGGCGATGTGTGTTGCGGGCCGCTCTAAAATCACCGCAGCTCACACACATTTGTCATATAGCCACAGGGCTCAATTTCCCCAGGGACACCCCGAATGCCTCATCAAATGATGCGATGTTCCCTTTCATTGGATTTCTGTTGTGTACCTAAAAGCTCTGCTGCCCATTCGTCTTGAAAATAACACCATCTCTCAGGCCTTGTGGGCATGCTGTCTGTCTGGGCCATTCATCCTGAGCTCCAGAACACACGGCCCACCGACGGCTTCATCGCAGCCTTCACACGCACAGACCCTCGGCTCGCTCCCGTCATCAGGAATATAGACACGTTTATTTGTTTAAAACGCATTCTGACTGTCTTCACGATGATGATTTGTCGTTGTGGAATGCGATGGGTTGGCTAATGAGGTGCATCTGAAATTACCTTTGTGCTTTCACATGATTCTTCTGTCAAAGAGAGACAATAATCTGCCATATTTGTAACCGTGTTCCTGTCAAAGCTTTCGTCATAAAATAAAAGATACTGTGGAAAAGATTTAAATTCAAGCTGCTCTGAATTCCACACAAATGTAAGACGCTTCATTGTTTCGCAGGGTCTTTGTGAAAGTTCCTCACTATGGGCTCTGTTCCAGAACATAATGAGCTGCGTATGTCGACAGCATTATAAAGCAATGTAGGTGCTTCTGACGCGAAGGCCGTTCCGAATAATTGTGGCACAAAATGCAGCAAGCTCTATGGAAATTGGTTTTGTTATAAAATTCCAGTCTAATTCATTCAGTATAGAAAAGGTTGATAAAATAGATTCGTAAGTAATTAAGAATCTTTCACCCAAGGTCTGTGAGTTTCTGTATTCGTCGGAACATTGTGGAATTATGTTAACTCTATAAGCAAATAGAAATATATTCCATTCAATTCTGGAAAGATTTTTCTAAAGGTTCAGTTTTTAAAATGATTATTTTATATATGTATTTTTTTCTTATCTTTTCTTGAATGCAAACATTAGGGGAATTTTATGCTTTTTCATTTTGCTACCGTTGTGGAAAGATTCCTTTTGAATGTTCTCAGAATGTGATAGTAACATGTAAGAACTTTAGTCACAGTTCTGAGACGGCTTTCCTGTTTTTCTGAACTTTAAGAGTTAAAATATCAAAACACAATAAAAAGTTTAAACAATCTAGGCTCTCTCTAATGTTTTACACTATACAGTATACATATATATATATATATTATATATTATATATAATTTTTTTTTCTCATGTTGCAGTAAATTCTATTGTTTTATTTGATATCTGAAATACGTAGTACCAACAACAAAAATAAACAAATGCATTTTTAAAAGTATGTTTTATATCAATGTTATTTTTGTTTGCTTTTTGTGTTTATGTTTTGAGAACATTATTAAAGAACAGGAAACTCTGAATCTATCTCTACAAGAAGCTATTTTGCATAAGGTATAGAGAGCCTCCCAGCACTTCTGATAGTGTGAGAAGGTTAGCTGGACATCGGTGAGAGCCTTGTGTTTTTGAGACTGGTTTCCAAATCAATTGCGTGGTTATTTAGACCGTTTTATGTCTAACAGCAGCTTTTCTAACTGAGATGCTGTATTTGCTATTAACACAGCATTATTTCAGCGTTGCTTCTTCAGATCTCAACAACAGGCCCTCCTAAAAACAGCTTTCTTTTAGCAAACATTTAATACGTTGACTTTTTCTACTTTCTCATTGGGTTCGGTTGTAATATTGATCTACGGGCGCAGTGATTGGACAGCAGGATAAATGATGTCGGAGGCAGGGGACGTTCTCCGGGGGGCCATTTTCCGCTACATCTGTAGATTACAGCTCTACGCAGCTCCATCACCAGACCCCGGCTCTTCGGCCTGAAAGCCATGAGAGCCAGAAAGAGAGGATGTGATTCTGAGAGAAACCTGCTGGAGAACTCCTCAATTATTTTAGACTGGCAAGCAATAGGGGACGTTTGGGACCATTTGGACTTAGCACATTAAAGAATTCATGAAATGAAACCATACCAGCAGACATCACGATATGACTTTCCACGCCTGAAGCTCTGCTCGTTGTTAGGGTCGTTCTGCCGTTCCCGGTTTGTTGACATTGATCTATCCTTGAGTCTTTCGCTGCAGGACTTTAAGGCTAAACTTTGGTCTCTAAGCATTAAAGGAACAGCTATCGATATGAATCTTGTGGTAATGATTTTCTTGTCCCTGCTCATGTTACTCAGTAAATTGGCTGTGTAGCCCCCCGCACTCCAACACGCTGAAAGTAGATGGGACGCCTGCAGATGTGGGGAAAATATGGGCCTCGGAAAACCATTTGGCCTCCAGAAATCTGCTCTGGACACATTTGGAAAAGTTGTTTCTTTTAGACGTTGCATCGCATGCATTACCATTCAAAAGTTTTTAAAGAAATCACAGATGTATTAAGTCGATTAATAATGTTGCAAAATATTTCTATTTTCATTATAAAGCTTTTCTTTTGAACATTCTATTCATCTGTGAATCCTGGAAAATAAAACGTATCACAGACATATTGTGTAGCACAACGGTTTAAATATTTCTTGAGCAGCAAAGCGGTATATATTAATGATTTCTGAAGGTCATGTGACACTGAGGACTGATGCAGAAAAGTCAGATGAACATCATAAAAAAATTAATACAGTTCGAAACATATTCACAAAGAAAATGTTTTTTTATATACACTCTAAAAACTAAAACTGATAATTACTTAAATTTTTTGGTGCAACACTTTTACACTCAAAAATAATGAGTAAATGCAAAACCACTCAAATCTCTTTAATACACCTTATCAATTGAGTAAATCCAACTAAAATGTAATACGTTGTTATGAACAATTAAAGATGT
>JAUMHP010000225.1:263169-275418 GCA_032361065.1 Enteromius trimaculatus | reverse complement strand
ACTGACTATATTTCTTAAAGCAAGGTTTGAATAAGTGATAATGTCTGAAATGCTACATCTGTTTAATATATTAATTATCAAAATTGGTACCAATAACTGTGAAATTGTACTGACTGCTGAAACTTTGTAATCAGATACACCAGACATGAGGAAACCAATTAAACCAACCAGAACACCTTTGTAGTCGATTGACAATGCATTAAATCACTCAAGACCAGACACTGCTTGTTTTACAACCCTTCATATCCAAAAATAAAAAATAAAAAAAATAAAAAATGCACACAAATAAAGAGTAATTTGTATTTAAAACTTCATATAGAGTCTCTGTCTCTGTTTCTTAAAGGTGCAGCGTCGTTCTGGAGGAAAGGCAGGAGTGTGTAAATAATGTAAAGGTTTTAAAGTGTTTTCTCATGCCTGTAGCTCAATCCTGACCCACTTTAATTAGCCCTTCGCTTCTCCCCTCCCTTCTTTCATGCATCGCTCGCATACAGCACAAAAACCTCCGCTTTGATTAAAAGCACTTTGATTCGGAGCAAATCAGATTACAAGGTGGCACACTGTCAGACTCCCTTTTCCCAACTTCCGCCCCTCTCTCATCCGACAGTCAGGAACTCCAAAACATTTAATTGCCCGCCAAAATGTTCCACATCCATCACATTATCTTTCCACAATCCGCCAAAGGTATCAGAGCCCCCCGCCTCCAATTACCTGCATTTTTTCTGCAAAAAGTCCCCTGCATTGCAAATGTGACCTTTCGCGCAAGTGCTGATTGCTTGTTCAGGGGTGAGTGTGTGTGTATGGAAGGCCCCTCTGTGACACTCCACCCATTGTGAATGTTAACTCACTCTGATGGCCATAACACAAATCAGTAGGCTTGACATCATGAAGCGGGCCGGAGCACTTTAACGAGGGCCCTGTGCTCCAGACTCATGCATAAGCAGCTCTTCCTCCTCAGCGGCTCAGCCAGGCCAGACATGTAAAACAGCGCCGCTCGCATGGACGCTTCAGCATCTTCCGCTCTGAGCTCAAGCAGGTCTAGTTAAAGCCCACGGTCACGCTCTCCAGAAGCAGCCGGACACCAGACGCTCACTCCAGGCCGGTGTGTTTAGTGTTGGTTTGTATTTACCAAAGACACATTTTGTGCAGTGTATATGTTCTGCCCACCTATTGCATGCTTGACGTTAATACTGATATATTGATAAGACCAACAGTTACGTATTTGTCCTTATATATAGTACATTAGTACTAACTGTACACTGCATGTACCACACTGCAAAGAATTATGGTAATGTTAACATTAAAACACTTCAAGAAGCAGAACGGTCCGTACAATTTACAGTGAAAGGGGCATTAAAATACAGTGAAATGCACAATTTAGGAAGTGAAAAAGAATAGAAATGTACAGTGAAAACCCCAAATTGACATTCCCAGCATTCCCTGTGCTGGGAACAGCTTTCTTTCTTTAAATAACAATGTTTTGTCTTAGTTATTTCCTCTTACCTTCGTAGAGGGTTGCCATTAAATCATGCGTATTTTATTAAAAGTGCAATGATGGTGGTGTAATGTGTTTGTTTGCAACATCTATTAGTTTTTATCTCAGTTTGCACAATATGCAAAGTGGTAATAAAGCTATATTATTGCATGTACTGACTTGTGCCGTTTGCATGTTTTATGCAGATGACATCCATGCATTCATTCATGTTTTATGCAACGCAGATCAATGCAATCAGAGCATTTGTAAAAGCAACGATCGTTTGGAGTTGCACAGAAATGCTGTATTGTACATTAAGTACATTTGAAGTTTCATCTGAAGATTCTCTTCTGCTGTACTTCACCAATAGTCAGTCAGTGCATATAGAGATGATTAGCATGGTTCAGAAAAGCACATCATTCAAATCAGTGACTCTGTTTTATTCTTTTTTTAGGTTAAAAAGCGAGTCTGTTGCAGTCAGAGCGCTGGGAATGAACCTGTGTCAGACTCCTGTAAGCATCACTTCTGTCACCTTGGTAATTGCAGAAAGGTCATGCAGCATTGTGCGGAGCTCTCGGATTTATGTACATCATTTGAGGATGGATCAATAGTATATGCTGTTTTCATTCGTCTATGAAAGGCATAAGAGAATTAAGCTTGACCTTTGCCTCCGTATCCAATTGTGTTGCAAAAGATCAGAGCTACATACAAATAAGAGCGGCTCGAGCGTTTCTGTTAAAGCAAAGATAAAAACAAGAGGTTGGGCACGAGGGGAATAAGAACACTGATGCCATAGCATGTAAGGGAATATTACAGAGCTCCTCTGACAAATCAAAAGATGTGTGTGAGTGGCTCTTGTTGGAGCGGCTGAGATGTGTCTGAGGAACACGTTCTTGTGATGAGGATTGTGCCAAACACACATCTGAGATTCTCTACAGAATGGACACACAGATGCTCTTAATGACTGCAGATGAAGATGAAGAAGTGTTCTCAGCTCACAGATCTGTGTTCATGCAGGGTTTCTGAAGCCCAGCACCTGGTCCTACTTTCTCATCACATATCTATTATTTCTGTCTTTGCAGATTTCTGTTTATTTTAAAAGAACATTCGAAATGCTGACAAAATAATTTGAGTGATTCTAAAATTAATTCAGTTCATCTACCTTTTTTCATAAATGTAACTTTAGAACAATCTCTGTTTCACCCACAAGATGTGAACAGTATGTGTGTTACAATGATTTTACTGGGGACTAACAGATACATAAAACAGGACTGGCAAAAGAAAGTTAGGTAACACTTTGTAATAACTACACACTAGAGTCATTAGTTAAGCATTAGTAAATATTTAACTAATCATTGTTCCGGCATTAAATAAACATTAGTTACCAGTTTATAAACAGATATATATGCTTTATTCTTTATTAGCATACATACAATTTAATCATTGTATTTTCATACTTTATTAAGGATCAATTAACAATTATGTCTTAAATTATTTACAAGCCAGTTAGTAGTTATCAGTGGTTAATGAGATTGATAAATGATTAATAAACTGTTTGAATGCACACTTATACGTATTATTCAGACATACTGTATAACAACAGTCATATTTCTGCTATAACTCATGATTAATGGGTAGTTATAAAACATTTACTAACTGTCAGTAAACTGTTTTTGTGAGCTCATCTAAAGTGTAAAGCATTTACAAATGAGATTTAAAGACTCGGTTACTGTAAATGAATACAAAACAATTTCTTTTACATTTGTTTCGCCCTTCTTCTGTTTAGAAGATAAATGGAAATGCTTTACAAGGCATAAACAGTCTTCACTTTAGATGAGCTCAAAAAACAGACAACTGACAGCTAGTAAATGTTTTATAACTACCTGAATGAATCATGAGTTACAGTAGAAATATGTGTTAATAAAGCCTGTTACTATATGTATAAATAATAAGGTATAAATGTGCATTCAAATAGTTCATTCGTCATTTACTAACATTTCATTATCTCGTGAACCACTCAGAACTACTAACTAACTGGCTTGTGAGTAATGCAATAAATCATTTAGAAATGATTATCTGATCCTTAATAAAGTATGAAAATACAATTACTAAGATTATATATATATATATGCTTATACACCAATAATAAAGCATTTATAGCTGTGTTTATAAACTGGTTACTAATGTTTATTTAATGTAGGAACGATGCTTTACAAAGGATTAATGAACTATTTATTAATGCTTAACTAACTTAACTAATGACCAATAGTGTGTAGTTATTATAAAGTGTTACCAAAAGCTAAACTAACATACACTGACTGTAGATTTCTACAGCTAGAATTGAACTAAACACAGATATAAATTTATAAACAACCTTTTGATGGAGAATTATTTCTTATAAGATAAGTTAATACTAATAATAAAAATGAATGAACGAATGCTGTATGAAAGAATTTTCAGCTGATTGTAAAGGATTCTCACAGTTACGCTGAAACATTATCAGTACTCTAGTGATCAGAGAAGACCATGAACGTGTGACACAGCACTGACCTGACAGGACACACATTCACATTCACTATTTTGTTGTGGTTTCATATGATTTATGTTGTTGTTTGTATGTTTAAATGATTTTTATTTTCTCTTCAGGAAAGCTTCTTCTGTCAGTTGTTCTTGGAGTTGAAGCCTCGTGCTTTAGTAACTTCAGTTAGCTCTGGAGTGTGTCCTCTCTGTAAAGCAGCACATATCTTTGTGAGGAAGGCCCCGGGCCCCAGGCCAGCGGGACAGTGTTTTATGTGTCTGTGTGATATTTCTGATAATCTTCCCTCAGTTCAGCTCTCTGACCTCTGCAGCAGCTCCACGAAGGCCGAGGGAAGTGTGTGACACCTGAGAGTGAAGACAAGCCTATCAGACAGAGTCTGCCCTCCAGACCCTCAGAGCCTGACGGACGAGAGCCGCCGATAGGCCGTGTGCCACTGCATCGATGCCTATTACGCCAGCCATCTAGTGAACTTTAATGACATTTAAATGCAATTTTAAAGCTGCAGGGAAAACAAATGGCTTTTGCATGTGCTGTTTTGTGCGTGATTAATATTGACTGATAGAACATTCGTGACACTGAATGCAAGATTAAACAGATTTAGCTTGCTCACTCTGTTATTAGAATATAAATAATATAAATAATGTCAAACACCTTAAAAAGACATTTGTATTTGTATATATATGAGATATGCAAGATGTCTTTTTGCACATAACCATAAGAAACAATGTGAGTTTATATATTCAGAATTTGACCTATTGTGGGAAAATAATAATAATAGAGAATGCAGTCTAATGGTAAAACCTATGGTAAAATGTGTATTCCATTGTCATTTCAAATTTTATGATGCATATTATTATTATTAAAATTATTATTATTGCAATGATGGTTGTAGACTTGGCTTTAGCATAAAGTTCTACAGCACTGCTGAGATTATTATATTGCAATGTTTGTGTGTTTTGTTTATTTACAGTTTGACCTATTGTGGGAAAATAATAAAGTGAAATCAAAATAATTGTAGAACGTTACATTTCTAATATCAATCTTTAGTTAGCATTTTTATTTGTTAAATGACATTTAGCATGGAGTAATACATTATTATTATTATTATTATTATTATTATTATTATTTTAAACTGAGTAACAGTGTTAGATCTGCAGTGCTGTTAGGATCTGCATGAGTTTTGAGCTCGTTGATTCTCTTCCAACCTTCAGGATTCATTCAACATCAGCATTTTGCTCTACACATTGCTTTTTTATTAATTAGCCAGATTAATTAAGACCAAATGTTCTACTAATGATGTGCAAATATATTTAGCGTGTCCTCGGTCCCGGGGGCGCGCGCGTCTCTCCGCGGTCTGGAGTCCGGAGGGAGAAGCGTTCGAACGCGTCTGATAAACACGCGTTGCGTCTGTTAAGAGCTGAGAAATCTTGTGTCCAACATGCTTGAGTTCTGTTCTCGAAGTGAGCCTGCGTGATGCATCCCCCTCCCATCACATACATCTCATTTCTGGTTTAGAAATAATAATAATAATTTATTTTATTAAAAAAAAAAATGTTTATGGGATGATTGTTTCAAAGTGGTGCTGGATTCGACAACTCACACATCAGTACAATGACCCGCTAATAATAATCGCAGCACAAGATAACAGAGTAGATTTCTGATGATTGACGGTGAAGGAACTAAAACGCATTAATTGGTCAGTTAAAGATCTACATCTTCTCGCCTCTCTCACCTCTCTTTTTCAGGTAATATGTTGCGTTGTAGTCTATTACCGGCTCTAGACGCTCCTGTCTCTTAAGATGAAGCAGAAATATATAAATAAAGGGAAGAAAACGGAGCCATCAGCGGAGGTTTGCGCAGGTCGATAAAGCTTTTAGATTTGGAGATGTTTCTGTTTCCCGCGGCTAAGAGTTGTTAATGGAGCTTAAGGAATTATCTTATGGCTCTGTGTTTTGAGAGCAGTTTATTTCAGGGGCCCCTGTGTCCCCTGTCGAGTCTGAATATGCTGCTGTCAAAGGCGCTTAATGAAAAGTAACGCGTCGCTGATTACAGTTTGATTCGGTTTCTATGTAAAAGCGCCGTTAATTCAGCATCATCCCTCCACCCAGTGTGTGTGTGTGTGTGTGTGTGTGTTCGACACGCCTGAATGAGTAAGTCAAACCATCACATCTCCTCCCCCTCTCTCTGCCTCTCCAAACCCTGTTTTAATACAGGAAACTTTCTTGAAACAATAACTAGATATTATTTTTATGCAATACGCACAATGTTTTCTCATTCTATGCAAAGGCATTTTATTCCGTTCTACAAATGTATTTGTGATCTGCTCTGCAATTTTAAATTGTTTTCATTTTAGAAAATATCTTAATGTAATCTAAATGTTATTATTATCCATCACTACTACTACTATTGTTATTGTTATTGTTGTTTTTATTTTATTTTTAAAATGCATGTATAAAATAACAAATTAAGAATTGATAATTTTGCCACTTTAGATTTTATGATATCGTGTTTATTTATTTCAGTGATAAACAATGCTCTGTATTTTTAGACGTCGGAATGAAGCACCATTTGTTGTGCGCTGCGCTGTACGGACAAAACGCGTTTTTCCAAGTGTCTTTGTCCGGGGAATCGTTCAGGAGAAGATCTCAATCGTTTGGCTTTCACATTGAAATTCATCGGCGAAGGCCCTCTCAGCGGACCCCAGTCCTCCAGGGGCCACACTTTCACCATCACTGTCAACTCCTGCCTTTGACTGCGTGTTTTTGCCCTTTTATCTCGACCAACTAATTCTCTTGCCCTTTTCACTTAGAGACGCGCCCCGGTGAAAAAGCCTCCGAGCTCCAGAAATTGAGGGGTCTGTGTCAAGATGAACATTTCAAATGATCTCGCCTTCTACCATATAAACGGCCTGTCTGCAGAGCTCAAGCGCTGGGTCAGGGTAAAGGATTTGGCGCTTCGATAATATTATCAGAGGCAGAGAAAGAGCGAGCAGAAATCGATAGAGTGAAGTGAATGATGACTGAAAACATCCCAATTACAGGCTGGTTATGGCGGGTTAATGGGGCTCATCCAGCGCTGTCTTATGGCTCCTGAGGGCCTCATCTCTCCCATCAGAGGACGGGAGAGAATGATAAACAGTGATTGGGGGATTATTACAAAGCCAAACACAGTGAACACGAAACAATCACTGCTGAGAAGATCGTGTACATTATTTAGAGTGGACAGTCAGCCCATTCGTATTGTGATGCCAACCCTTTGCCTAATGATATCAAATGTAGCATTTAAATGACTTTTACATTTCCAAAATCAATCTGTTTTTTTATTTATTTTATTTTTTTACACTATAATGTATGCATATAGTTGTAGGTCTATATTTTATGGTGCAAATGCTAAATGACAAATGAAAATAACACCTATGATTAAATAAGATGCATTTATTGAAGCCAGCAGGTGGGTCTCGTCGCGTGTGTTCAGCACCGGGGACAGCGACTGGCTCTGATCAAAAGCACAGAACAAAAGCTACGAAAAATCCACCGTTTATTATAGTGAGCAGATTTGAACATTCCCCGTTTCGAGGAGATCTGTGCATTTGTGCGATGCTTTCTTAACAGTGACACTTGTGAGTCCTTGCAACAAGGTCCGAGTTTGTCTAAAAGAATGATCAGTAAAAACTAGCAACATATGCATGCCAAAGAAACGATAAAAGCTGAAACAAAACTAGGCTGTAAACTTTTTTTTCAGTCTTTCTCAGAACATAAACTTCCAGTTAATTTACATAATCTGAACGTGCGTCAACCAAACCGATAAATATATATAAACCAACCAACCCCTCGCCAGTGAGATGTCAACACAGCAATAAATACATACATTTCCTCATGTTTTTATGTAACAAAACGCATTTTGGGCCCCATGATTCACAGTCTGGCGTTTGTTTGTGAACTGAAAGCGTAAACAGCTATTCCAAAGAGTCTTATGGTCTGCTAGGAGCAGAATATCTTATTCACCCCCTTTGGAAATGGCATGCTGTCCTTGCTGGCCTCTTGTTGCTGTGTTTTTATCACGTTGTTGGAGCGTCCAAGTGCTCCAGTCTCTAAGATCGACCCTTTGGTCGAGGTGGTCCAAGAAACCGTAGTGTTCGTCTGTGCTTGGTTCAAGGAGCTGTGTCTAAACAAGGGGTCGTGAAAAACTCCGTCTACCCAGTTTCTGAGAGTGGTGACAGGTGAGTCCTGCTGTCTCTCCAGGCCGCTGACAGGTGAGGAGTCTGAGGGCGATGGCTGACAGCGAAGCATACACGAGGAGTACTCTGTGGCGGTCTGGGCCAGAGACCAGATGCGCGGTTTGCTGTCCAGTAACGCGTGGCCCTGCTGCTGCTGCTGCTGGAAGCACGTTTTGCTGTTCCGTAGCTCGCAGTCTTCCGCGGTGCTTTTCAGGCCACTTTTGGCCTCGAGCAGCCCGGGAATGGAGAGCTTCGGAGAAAGCTCTTTGAGACGGTCGTCGGTGGTCGCCATGTGCGCGTTCATGTGAAAGCGGTGCTTGAGTTCACACTCGGAGCTCTCAGACTCGATGGTGTCAAAGTCGTCCAAGTCGCTCAGCTGGAGATCCTTGTCTTCTCGACTTTTGCTCTCTGTTCGGAAATAGTAAAGGGAAGTAAGTGGATAGCGAGAGACAACACACCATACAAGCCTAAGCATTACTCCAGACTAACACTGTATTAATATAACTAAATAATAAAACCAGTCAAGGGGCAAATGAAGAATTATGCATAAGTTGAATAAACAAGGTTTACATTGATGCATGGCTTAATAGGATATTTCCATATTTCATATTTTTGGGATCTGAAGGTGCAAAATAAATAAATACATTAAAATAAATAAATACTGTGAAAATCGCCTTATTACTATACAAATAAATAAATACGTTTTGATATATTAACGGTAGGACATTTACTAAATATCTTCACGGAACACAATCTTTACTTAATTTTTTAATGATTTTTCGCATAAAATAAACCATAATAATAATAATAATAATAATAATAATAATAATTGTGACCCATACAATGTATTGTTGGCTATTGCTGCTGATGACTGCTTCTGTGCTCCAGGGTGGCACATAGTAAGTTATTGTACAATAAAACAGTTAGCAATATAATACTTAGCAATGATAACTGCTTTGGTGAGCCTTTCACCAGAAAGACTCTAAAGTTTGCGCTTTTCAGGAACATCCCTTAGAACTCAGATAGTTCAGAGCTGGAGTGTAGCCTAATTTATTAATTTATAATTAAAAATATGATTTAAAAACAGGGAAAATCGGCATACTAATAGGCCACTGATATAGGGCACAGTTGTGAATGGAGCTGACCGTCATCGTTGGTTTCACTTTTGATTTGATCTTCTTGCGAGCCATCCTCGTCATCATCATCGTACTTCTTATCGTCTGAGCCCTTATTTCTCGGTGGCCATGTCATCTTGTTCTCCTTCTTGAGTCTTCTCCTGGCGTTGGCGAACCAGGTGGACACTTGAGTGAGGGTCATCTTGGTGATGATGGCCAGCATGATCTTCTCTCCTTTGGTGGGATAGGGGTTCTTTCTGTGCTCCTGGAGCCACGCTTTGAGCGTGCTCGTCGTCTCACGCGTGGCGTTCTTCCTTCTGGTCCCCCCCTCCATAGTCCCGTATCTGTCGCACGAGAGAAAGGTGTGGTGGGAAAAGTTTAGCAGTGCAGCACAGAAAGGCAAAGTCCTATTTGCTTTAGGCCTATACACTTTCTCGCATTTCTTTTTTTAACAGAGCGAACAAATTGCTTGATCGAGTGCAGCGGCCGACTGTCTGTCCATTAAAGCACTTCAGGGAAACCCTGAAGGCCAAACATGATATAACATAAAATATACATAATAGACAGTGACCTGAAAGTCAAGGAAAATTCTGTTATTGCTTTAATTTCCTTACTGGAAAAAAAGGTGTTCAAATGCGTGCGCTAATTATTCCATTAATATGTTGAGCGCGTTGATCCAAATGAACCGAGTCATATTAATTGTCAATCAGAAGACTCTTAATGAAGGCCTCTATTCAATACCTGTCATACTGGTACTGTCCCAGGGTGGGATCATATGGGTAATATGCGGCAGCCTGTGTTATACCCGCATGCGCAGACGCACTTCCATCTTTGGCATCAAACGTTCCCTGGAAATAAATGCAAGAGCTGTCAGCAAATAAAACTTTACATTTATCACGTTTGTTAATATCACCACGATAGTGAACAAAATATAATGCTTATAGTAAACTTGGAGCCATAGAGAAAACAATCCATTCAGCTAAAATGTCTCGAATGCATTTATTTGCGACAATTAAGCCCTACAAAAAACAAAAACAAAACAAAACAAAAAAATACTCCATAAGGTTTTGCAGTGATGCAATATAAAGAACCGTTTTAGTTCAACTAAGACCCTTTCAGTGAACAGTTTTTTAAAGATCATCTTAAAAACCTTTCTTTCCCACAATAAAGAACCATTTTCTGCATCTGAAAGGTTCCTTGGATGTTCAAGGTTCCTCGTGGAACTAGTGCCGATAACACAACTTTATTTTTAAGAGTGTATCTGCATACAAAGTAATGTAAGATTCGTTGATGTTATTTTTTCTCATGAATATATAGAGTTTTGGTGATATTAACATTACGCCTCACTGGTAAAACTCATGCCGTTACTCATCATTTACACTCGCGCATGTTTTAAACTCACCAAAGAGTAGAAAGCGGACGCGTCAGCGCCGTAGGTGACATAGTTTCCGTAGCCCTGTCCGCCGGTGTACGGGCTCCCGTAGACCCCCAGCGCGGCGGCGGAGCTCAGCTCGTGTCTGGCGGTGGCCAGCAGCCTGCTCTCGTACACCGGACAGTAAACGGGCGTCTGCGCCGACGAATCCGAGATGGACCTGGTGCTCGACTCGCAGCAAGATGTCAGAGAGTTGGTGGTCATGAGGAACTGGAACATTTGGAAATGTCACAGCATGAATAAAACACCAACCTGCAAACCTGCACGAGTTTGCAAAACGGCGAAAATGAGGTGAAAGTTGTTTTGTTGTTGTTGTTTTTTTGGCAGCGGCCGCCGTCAGCCCCCACAGGGCGATGCACTTTATGGATCACGGCCAAAAAACAACTGTTGTCGTCCTTCCCCCTGTCATCGCATCTGCACTTTTGCATGCGTCTGCGGCTCGAACGCGTGTTTGTAGATTTGTAAAATGATAAGCGCAGAGGGAAGCCCAGCGCAGCAATCCGATTAAACCTTTATCTGTATATCGCCTTCAAACCCGCAGCGCGCCCGAGCGCCTTTCCCCTTCTAAAAATCAGTGCGAGAATAAGCGCTTACCTGAGGTGCAGAAGAGTAAGGGTATCCGAACTGAGGATAGGACATTGTAGAGTGATCCCCGTGTGCCGGAACGCAGGCGAGACTGCAGCTCTGCTGTGTTTCACTGTACCGATTGATTGGTAAAGCATAAAGCTGCCGGACGCTTATAGGGCGAAGCGCAATACTACCATGTTTAATTTGCTTAAATGCCTTCCTGAGAGTGTTCGATAGATGGATGCTCTCCTGTCGCTCTATTAAACTTCTACAGCACAGCCGCGCGCATCCTGAAGCATTTGGCGAATTGCCGTCTTTGATGTCAGAAATACATATTTTGCGTTATAAAAACTAGTATTAAACACGTCAGCCCAGATGCGGGTTGTTTTAAACGCCGGTGGCTCTGACGTCAGAAGAAACCCAGTCAAAATGACCAGACTCTAACTTTAATATGCATTTCTCCGGTTAAAAATCCCAACGAGTGACAGAGGGGTGGGGGTGAATTTTTTTAAGGCACAGTAATGAACTTGTAATTGAGTTTATCAATTAATCCGAGTTTTGGAAAAGAGGCTGCACTTCTAAAATCCTTATTTTGTGTTATATCTCTCGTTTGCAGCGCCCTTTTTTCTCAGTTTAATCAAGAATAAAAACTAATGATAATAAAATATTTGTGCATGCATTAACAAACGCCTAAAAGGGAAAATGAAGAAGTCACCGATTTTGATTATTTAGATATCATAAATCAAATCTGCAATCGTGGATTAGCCACAAATTAGATATTAATTCGAATTAATATGCATTTAGTTTCATAAACAAAAGCATGCAACTGTAACACTTAAAATACAGCAAATACCTAAGCGTTTGTACTATATCCATGAAATAATAGTTACTTTAAATGTTCTGAGAGAT
>JAUMHP010000225.1:232094-244825 GCA_032361065.1 Enteromius trimaculatus | reverse complement strand
CTAGGTCAGGGAAGCACATGGGGAGAATATACAAACATCACATGACACGGAACAAAAACCAAATACAAAGAACAAAACAACCTAGGAATGTTACACAGATATTTCCAGTGCAAAACATTTCGCAATGAGCACCGAAGTGCTG
The DNA here is from genome assembly GCA_032361065.1 of Enteromius trimaculatus. Taxonomy (NCBI): domain Eukaryota; kingdom Metazoa; phylum Chordata; class Actinopteri; order Cypriniformes; family Cyprinidae; genus Enteromius; species Enteromius trimaculatus. The sequence goes on along the minus strand of JAUMHP010000225.1, from coordinate 244,683 downwards.
AAATGTGGCTTTAGAATGAACATATCGACATTGAGAGTTTCTGGGAACAGCTCTTCTCCGAATCTTTCCCTCTTTCTCGTTCTCTGTCTTTGTGCATTTCCCGAGCGCGATCGGCACTCAGTATTCTAGTGCACTGATCTGGCTTACGCCGGTGACGACCATCTCCGCATGTGTTTAGACTGTAGCGGCCATTGTGGCCCTGAAGAAGCCACACAAGAAAGCACATTGTTCTTCCGGGGGCCGATTCAGGAGGTTTTTCCCAGAGCCTCCCGGGTCAAGTTTTTATAGGGCCTGTTTGGTTTTCAAATGCTCGCCCCCTCCCTCGCCGAGCCTGTAGTGTTCAAACTTGTCTACATTTACTCCTTGTGTTTTTGTGCATGGTCGATGGCCTTTTAGAGAAAAGTGGCTGAAATAACCCTTTATTCTCCTTTTGTTGGCTCATATTCGCTGTTTTCATGAACTCTGGCCCCGGCCATGGCAACAGCAAGAAAAATGTTAACAGTGATTGACAGGATTAAGGAAACCCCCCGTCCCCGTACGCATTTCAAACACCGGCAGAACAATGGCGTCGGGTGTGATTGAATTAATGAGCTAGCGTAGACTGTCAAAGGAGCACACATACTTTACATAAACCTGATTATCTTTGCATGGCAGAAACTGAAGAAAAGGCGGGGTGAGGGGGAGCGAGGCCTTTCATTGGGCACCTCCAACGGAAGCATCAAAGTGTGGGTCGAGGCTTAGAAAGTGTTCTGGCGAGGCGAGCCCGCGTCTGCATGGGCTCCGCTTAGCATAAATCAACCGTGGGGTTTTAACAAATCTATTCAAGGAGCCCGGAAAACAAGGCCGTTCCTCTGCTTCTCCGATACTCGCTCTCCCACACCGAGAGCTTTACTGGCTTCCATTGTCGAGCAAAACACATCTCGACCTGGGTTTCTCCTACTCGGTCTAGAGGTGATGGAGCTGACACCATTTCGAGCGCTGCCTCCCCTCTCCTTCCTAGAGGTTCCGTGTCAGCAGAATTGGGTCTCTGAATGATTATACTCTATGTCTTCATATGAGGAGGCAAACCTCCCCAAAATGACACTTGCCCTCTGGCAGATTTTTTGTCAAGTGGATTTTAAATGCATGCCAGCCTTCAAAAGTTAGTTTTGTTCAACAATGATGAATTCATTTTTGTACATTTTTAGAACAAATCAGATATATTTCAAACTGAATTAAATAGTACTGTTTTACTGTATAATCTGATCAAATGAATGTTTTCTTTAAAACATTGAAAAGTCTTGACTTTTGCATGCAAAGTGTTTGCTTGAAAACATGTAAATAAAAAATATATATATATATATATTTGCAGGCCAGCATTTGGTCAGTTCGGTCAAGTTGCACATCTTAACTGACTTTTCTGTCAACATCTACTGTACATTTATGTATTTGACAGAACATTTTATCCAAAGTAGCTTGTATTTAAGATTCTTTTGACTCACAGTTCTTTCCCTGGTCATTGAACACGTGACCTTGTGTTGCTGTGCCATGCTCTACTTTTTGAGCTGCAGTAAAATAAAATAAGGGATGTTCAGCTCACATCCTGGAGAGTACAGCTCAAATCATAACTTTTTATATATTAATTTATTTATTTATTTTTACGGCAGTGTCGAGAGTGACTAACTGTACTTTAACTATGCTTTTTTTTCACCTTTTCCACCAAAATAGTTTAGTTTTTCTGAACAATTCATAGTCTAACGTAATTATCAACGTGATATCTCTATGTGTACTGCACACATATTCACAATGAATGGAAAACTCAGACATTAAACATGCTTTTCTAAACTGTGTATTACGCAGTTTGTTTTCTGTCCCTCGTGTAATGAGAGTTGTCTGCTGTTAATCACTGCTTTTAATTCTATGCATTTAGAGTAATTTCTACAAATCACTCGTTTTTTATATTTAAAATAGTGTCAATGATTAATTGTGATCAATCACATCCAAAATAAATGTTTTTGTTTACATAATATATTAGTGTGAACTGTGTATATTTATTATGCATATATAATTTATAAACACATGCATGTAAAATAAAAAAAAAATGTTTATATATTAAATATATTTTATATAATACAAAATATAATAATATAAATAAGTAAATGTATATTTGTAAAAGTAAATATTTTCTAAATGTTTTAGATGTAATTAATGGCAAGTTTTAAACTGCTTCAATGCAATTGTTTTCGTTACCATAGTTTGAAGTGTAACTAATTCTAAAAGCTAGTTGATTCTGAAAAAAACCTGTATTTTTTAATGCGATCCTCTCCCTCTGTTTGTCATGACCGTCTCATGTATTTCTCCTCATTCACTGTTGTCATCAGGATTAAAGAGGAAGACTCCGATCCGAACCCTCTCAGCATTCAGGTCTGGGTTCTCAGGGCTCTTCCCGGCACTGGTTCACTCCTATCTCTCTAATGTATTGCTGATGCCTTGCATATTGAAAGTTATAAATTGTAGTTGGCACTGCGAGTTGAGGTGCATAAATTGGAATTGTGGGATGTCAAAGAGTAATATACTTAGCATTATTCATAACGGAGCAAGATTAAAGTTCTCTACAGAGAAAGCCTATGTGTGTCTGACATACGAGCTAATGCAGGCCTTTATCAGGCCGTTCTGTCAGTAATAGATATTCCTGTGGGTTCTGTGCACTGTGTTTCACTCTGCTGATAGAGCAAAATAAATTAGGCCACAATAATGCTCTTCAGGCCGCTGTGTTTCTCCTACAGTCTTTGCGCTTGTTCCCATCGCGTCTACGAATATAACGCTGTGAAAAATAGCTCCATAAATCTGAGATAACGGCCAGAATTTTGCTCTGTTAAGACATATGTTAGGGGGAGACCGGAGCGATGCTCCTCTTCAGCAGGTTTTATTTGGCTCAAGCTCTTTATTGTCCTCTCATACTCTGACCTGAGGGAGAAGCATTGGTTTACACACAGCTTTAGGTGTTTCTGAATGTAGATTTTGTCCAGATTGGTAAAAATGTTTGTTTTCCATGAGATCAAACACTGTCATCAATACGAAGGTTTATTTCCTGAAAAATTTAGGAAAAAAAAAGTTAGTCAGGGTTTTATTTAGTTACTTATTCATTTATTTTCTATAAATGCGTTTTTTATGTTTTATCTTTTATATATCGATAGGTAAGTTATTTTAGTATAGCAAATTATATTAAGTTGAATTAAATGAATGAATGAATTAATATAGATGTAAGTCAAAAATCAGACATAAACCAAAACATTTCTCACAAAACTGCCTGGAGTCTCAATCCAAGACTGCATTTCCTCAGAATATTCTGTTTAAAGGATTGTTTGTCATATCAGAGAACCGAGCTTCACTACAGCATCCAGCAGCCGATATAAAGCACGTAGTTCTTCAGCAAATCCGTTCACTGCAGAGAGAAAAGCTCTTCATTCACAGTCTACAGAAGCAGATTCATTAGCTCAGCGTTACTCCATTCATTACCGTCCCATTAGTCACTACAGATTGATCAATACATCATGCATAGAACATCTTGAGCGTGGATGTCTGGAGCCATTGTGGCTCTGAAGATAATGACTTCTTCATTCAAAACAACTTGTAGGAACAGGCAGATAAAGGCAGGCGAAGAGAGCATTATTGTGGCCCGGCGCTGGGGGAGGATTCTGAGAGATTATAAGAAAGAAATCTGAAACAGCAGACTGCATGAAGAAAGATCTGAGATGGTCTGTCAAGGCAGTGAAATCCTCGAGCTGGAGAAGACCGCAGATACTGAGCTGTTTCCTGCTGCTAGCTGCTGGTGTGAAGTCCATCCAGTCTCCATCTGTTCATTGCTTTTCTAGTTCTGTCACTAAAACACAATGCTAAATGCTAAAAACACCACATGCTGTGAAATGCAACAAACTGCTATAATGTGTCTGTTATCATTATTTCAGATGAACAGAAATAAAAACTGAAATCAACCTTTAGTCTTCATAACTGGACCTGTATTTATTCTGAGCTCAGAGGGTTTCATTGTGATGTAGTTCCTTTGTGATGAATGCATTTCTGAGATATATTCTCTCTTTCTCTTTTTTTCGGTATGTGGAGATTGAGCAAAGGACAAAAAAAAAAAAAGTTTCCCCCTCAAATTGCATCAAATAAATAGTTTAAATGTGAATGTCTGTCCTTTATTCCCGTGGTCATGAAAATGCACATAAATAGTACACTAAATAAAACTAAAAACTTGTGGTATTTATATGAAAAAGTGGATTTTGGCGTATATATGATACTATATGGTACAAGTGCATCTACTCCGCACCCGTAATCCTTCCCATCACGTAGCATAAACACACCGAGGTCAAATTTTGCATATCTGTACCACAAGTTTTAGTTTTTATTTGGCGTATTATTAATATGCACGTTCATAAGATCGGGTAGCAGTGATGTTCAGCTGTATTTTCAGCATCATTACTCCAGTCTTCAGTGTCACACGGTCTTCAGAAATCATTCTAATTTACTGATTTACTGCTCAAACATTTCTAAATTATTATCAACGGTTGTGCTGCTCAATATTTCTGTGGAAACTGTGATACATTTTATTTTTCAAGATTCACAGATAAAGTTCACTGTCACTTTTAATCAATTTATTACATCCTTGCTGAATAGAGGAATTAATTCATTTCAACAGTGGCAAAATATGCTGACTCCAAACATGAGTTTGTTGCCCATTCTAGGATTGACTTAAGTCTGAAACATCAGAAGCGTTGTCTAGATGCAGCTGTCATAGATTTGGACGAGAGTTGTTGAAATCCAGACGCACCTGAAGTGGTCTTGTGTCAGGATCCAACAGACGTTTTTACTGAGTTTAGCGTGACAGAGTCACCTTCATGGCTGCTCTCGGTCCTCAGTCACCCATCCGCATCAATTACAGGAATCAGATGCACTTCATGCATCGTACAAGCTCCGTTCTGTTGGACATCAGGATGAAGATAGTCTGGTGTTTCACCTGTTAATGTGATGTTAGAGATGTTCAGCAAGCTCCGAAGAGGAACCTGCTCATCATGGGAGTGTCACGCTCATTTCATCACCCATAAATAAACATCGAGAAGCAAGGTTAATTTTTTATGAAGGTGATCACACGCAGGCTCAGTCTTGTAGCCCTTCCAAATCTTCACGCCGTGCTACCTAAAAGCGGTCAAGCTGTCCCGGCGGACCATTTCAGTCAAAATTTCTGCAGAAATAGGAAGACGAGTGAAGATGTAATTCGAAGGTGCTGCTCAACAAAGGCCCGTTTTCTTCAGACAAAGCCCTTCAGCAGCGCAATCGAAGAAGCCGTTGGCTCACCTTGACAGCTCCTCTACCCACAATGCACTAAGTGGATGATTAAAAAGAAATGGAGGGTTTTACTGCGGGGTATGCGTGGCCTCCCTGGAGTCCCCAGAGCCGCTGGAGCGCGGAGCTACAGCTGTCCTCCAAACAAGCCCGACATTCTTTATTTATTTCTTATGAAATATTGATGCGTGTTATGAAAGGTTTAAAATAATGTGTCTAGTCTCCTCTGGCCCGGCCACGCTGTTTTCTAATGCATAAATAATTCCGGGCCCTCGGACAGAGAGCCGCACATTAACCGGGGATGTAGCCCGTGTATCGCATTCTTTCTGCCTGAGAGCCGAAGCGGACGCTCGTAATTTCCTGCATTTATACAATCGCTTAATAATTGATGGACAAATTTAGGGGACTAAAACTCCAACACAATATGACTTTATGTCACAGGGTTAGTCCCTGTAGATCGGGGCTCCCAGAATCTGCTTTTTGATTTCTGATTTCCTGCCCTTGATGAGCTCTGGCTGTGCATGGCTGGAGATAAGCGGCGCTTTAGCCCATTATAAGGCAAGGGGGAAATGTTTTGTTTCTGAACACAAATGGGTTTTTCACACTGACATGAACCCGCTTTGATTGCCTGGCCGACGCACAGATGTGATGGGGCGACCTCTCGCTTTCTCATCTTAATATCGAGTGTGATGTTCAATTACACCCGCAATTGTCAGCCAGTTCTGTTTGCCTCGTTCGGAAAGCGAGGGTTGCGTGGCAATTTCGCTCTCAACGCTTCGATTAATATACAGCTGCTCGGACGGCCCAGGTATGGCTCTCACACCGATGCCAACGTGAAATAAAAGAGGCCATTTAGCCAACAGAGTTTTTAAAATGCTCCCGGCGCAATTGAAATGGCAGCGCTAATGCTCAAAATGGCATTCGGGTCTAATAAGGTGAGAGGAAATCCTCCCGACTGGATGCAAAGCCAGTGTAAAGATGAAGGAATTTTCCATTGAACCTCTAATGATCCAGAAGAATGCGAGAGACGCTTGTATCGATTGTCACACCTGAGAGACGACACTTCCGTCTTCATGACTCTGCACATTGATTTTGGAGTTAGAGTTTGCTTGTGCTAATGTCCCTCTTTGTCTTTCCCCTCCTGAGGCGCCACAGACTCCCGCTAAATACAGGCTATAGCTTTAGCTGGGAGACTACGTTTTTGTGGCTGATGAGAGATTATGATTGAATGATGACGTGAAGTTTGATGAAAATAAAGTGGATTTTTGAAGGCAATATGGTGGTTTATTTTTTGATATATATATGCCATTTAAGACGTTAAGTAAAAATAAAGCAATAAAAATGTCAATAAAAAATAATGTTACCTAAAAATGTATTATTATTATTTTTTTTTTTTTCAATTTGATCAATTTTATTTTACATTATGGCATAAAAATGTATCAGTAATTGTTGCTTTGGCAATTTGGTGCATTTTTTCTCACTTTCTTTCTTTAAAATATCAATAAAATGTGTTAGCAAAAGTAGTGTTAAAATGCATTTTATTCTTAATGTTATTCTGATTACATGCTATGTGCATTTTAGCTTTTGCAATATGGTAATGTTTTTTTTATTAATGACATTAAAGGCTATGAATAACTACTAGTGATAATGTATTTTTTTTACTACTACTGCATGTTATATGACTTTTAATATTAGTTTGACATTTAAAGATTTCTGATGAGGTTAAATCTTCAGAAATTCCAGGTAATAGCTGATATTGATTCTTGGCGTGGTTTAGAAATGTAATAGCCATTGGCAGCAGCGTGTCAATTAGTGCATGTGACAGTCTTTAAGGGCCAATGAATACAAAAATAAGTATAGCACCTTTGTATTTGAGAGGTTGACATTTTCTGGCATATCCTTTGGGTTTTACTCAAGACCTTTCCATAAACAGAGATGACCTCAGGACCCTGACTGACCTCTTCAGATCAATGACAACTTCTCCTCTTCTCTCAGAGCTGCCCGTGTAAGAACAGCGCTGGAGGCAAAGTTGGGCGTTTTCATTTGTGGGCGCTCTTAAAAATCAGCTGACCAATCTTTATGATGACACACACACATACAGGACACTGAATAAAGCACGATGAGCCCATCCTGCAACCCATCGTCTCTAACCATGATTAATCTGATAAATAATAAATATATCAATCTAGCCTTCAGACAAGGACAAATTTTTAACAGCAGGAAGGCACAAGACCCCCTTCAACTGCTGCCTGTAGCTGCAGAATTAATTATTTAATGATTAATTTTTTGGGGAAATGAGAAAAGTTTTGATTAATGCTGTCCAGTCTGGGTTGTGTGTTGTTTGATATATGTCAAACGCATCAGCTTTCAGACACACACCTCGTCATCACATGCAATTTTTTATTCTTTTTTTTCACGCTCTAAAAAAGCCTACAGGCACTTGACCCTGGGATCAGATGTTGATCATCTCAGGATAAATTAAAGTAACAATTTCCAACACCTTGTGAACATGGTGGCTTTGAATAACCTCCATTCTGTCAGGGTTCACAAATGTTTGGTAATGGAAGCGTCCAGAGCTGTATGTGCATATGAATTTTTCATCAGGTCAAATTCTCATCTGCTCTTTGGTGTTTGTTGAACAGAATTGCGTCAACCATTTATTTTTAAGTTATTCCTCTGAGCAGATTGAAATGTAAATTCTGCTTCCATAAAGGTTTTCACACGCGTGTCCTTCTACAAATTTAACACCTTTCCTACAAGAAATTGCGCTTGAGTCTTAATCACAAATGTGCAGAAGCTGCTTTCAGGATAAGCAAATACACAATTTATTTGTAATATATACATTCATTTATGTATGTATATTATACATTTAAAAAAAGTCAGAATTGTAAGACAAAAAAAAGAAAAAGAAAAAAAATTGAATTGTGATCTAAAAGTTGCATTTCTTGCTAAATTATGTTGACCAATAATTATAATCACAATCTTTTTTTTTTTTTTTTGCCATTATTATGTATAATAATATCAAATTCCAATATCACTATTTATACTTACACTAACCTTAAATGAATGGCGCAAGAAGGCAAATCTAGATGCACCCTCAAAACTAATCACACATTAAACAGCATGAAAAAGCCACTTTATCTAAACAAACAGCATGCATCCCAATTGCACTTTTGAAGAGTTGTGATGATTTCATGATATGTAATGACATGCTATACTCCATCTAAACCTGCTACACATGTAGGTTTTATGAACTCATTGAATAAATGGATTTTTTTTTTACTTTTAAAAAATGCATTTGTCACACCGCATGACTGCGAAGCCAAAAACTGATTTCAATCTAAGATGTGTTGATTTTGTGCCTGGTTTGTGTTGGTTAAGAGCCGCTGTTTTGCTCACCATCCTCGTGCAGTCACTTGTCCCGTTTCAAACCACATATAAACACAGGCCTGCCCTGAAGGCGGGTCAGGGGACCCAGGGTTTAATAGGGCCAACAACCCAACAAATCTCCCAAGGTCCTGCATAATATATTTCCCTGCCCAGAATGAAATAAATAAATGAGCAAATATCTGTTTGTGAGCTGGGCAAATCAGTTGTGGACTGACAGAGCACATTGTCTGAGGCAGCTCTACCGGTTGTTACAAGCGTCAAGACATTAGGCCAAACAATAGCTGGATTGGCAGCATCATCAATCACACGGCCTGACAGTTGACTTCAGTTTGTTTATTCCTCTCTGCATAATAAGTGATCGGATCAGGTTTAATTAGATATTGGGTAATCAATCATTGCCAACAAGGTACTTGGCTAGCAGGTCTCAGCACGTGGCGTTGTCAAAAAATAAATGACAAAAGCGAAACCCACACGGCAACAGTCAAGAAGTAACGTGTGCTATTAAGAGGTCCAAGCGGTGCTTTTGAGACGCAGCCTGATGAAGACAACAACGTCGGATGCAATTAACTCTGCCAGCAGCATAGGCTATTTACATAATGAATGAGCAAATGCAATTTTAATATGTTTGGTTCGCACTAAAATGCAGCAGCTACAGCAGAATCCTTGAAGGAATATTTAGATGCCCTGCATGCACGTATAATGACGATTGCCACAGACATTCCAGCTTGTTACTAGAAGTTAAGGCTGGATGCTTAAGATGATAGTTGGTCTGGAGCACAACTTAGGGACATGGAGCCCCAATGTGAGGAAAACCCACAAAAAAGGTAATTCAGAATGAAGCATCTGCACGCATGTCTCCGAGCGCCGCTGATGAGGCACTTACAAGTTTACAACATCTGCCTACTAATGTTTGATCAGTGATAAAATATGCCAAGGTGACAACATTATGCTGCCCTGCATTCGTGAGCTGGGGGCCTATTAAAATTTCAGCGGGCCCAGAGCGGAGCCCTGCTGGACCCCGTGCTCCCTGAACAGTGCGCGGGATTGAGACGACTTCACGAGATGTCAGAAACAATATCCGGTGGTGTTTGTCGTGTGGTGTGTTGTGCTCTGTGGAGAACGGTCACGTCCTTCAGTGAGCTGTCCCTGGGCCTGCTTTGTTGCTGATCTCGCGTATGCCAAGCCCATTCTCCAACCAAATGTCAACTGTCAGCGCACGGCTCATCACTTCAGCTAGGTGCATCAGGCAGAGACGCCTCTCGGGTGACTGTGCCAGCTACCATATTGAGTTGGGTGAAAGAGCACCTCTTATACTATGAGAAGACGCTCATTGGCCAGATGCGATGCCACCATCTATATCAGAACGACAGCAGTGAATGTGCAGCTGGATCTGGAGCTGTGAAATGTATGCGTTTTGACTGAGATGACCTATTTATAGAGTTGAAGCCGATACGCTGGATCTGTCCTGGTATTGATACATGTCACTGCGGTCACATGACTGGAGCTGTGTTTACATGTACACCAATAATCAGTTTAATGACTCGATCTGACTAAAAGCCAAAGTAAACACCTCAACCTGTCTGACTAAGCTCATTCCAAATTAAATTTTGATAATCTAGTCAACAGGAGGGAAAAAAAGCAAGCCTGTAAACATAAGAGTTTTCTCAGTCAGATTCAAAAATACATTGTGCATATGTGAAGTGCCATGATCCGTATGCTTACATGCATTTTACTTCGTAGAAATGTGTAAATGATTATTTTCACGTATTATGAGCTGTATTTTTCTATAGCTTTTCAAGGTAAAAATTGCACATATTTGCAGTATCTCTGCTCATTTTTTCAGAATATATGCATTGCAAATTAATATTCAAATCAAATTGCAACATTTTGGGATCATAAGAACTCAGGTTGTCAGGTTGGCATATGTTAAAGATATGTTTAAAAACGACACTGATGATAGTGCTTTAAAGAGGAAACTTGCTAAACTACAATGTTGTAGTTTGAATGGTGTTTGTAATGCTGTTGACTAAGATTCCAGGCTCTTCAGATGATTACAGAGAGCAGGTGTGTTGAGAATCAGGGACATCGGTGGACTGGAGAGCACTGTTGATCGATCACGATGAAGACGGCCCGTCTCATTTGCTTATCTTCAGCACATGGATACTGGCGTGAGCGCTCAGCGTCTTTTGTTTGTCCCTGTTTGTAAGAGAGGACCAGCAGCTAAATAATTCAGCGTGAGTAAGAATCAGCATATCTTAGCGAATGCTTAATGTGCCAGATGCATGCGAGGGACAGGTTCATTTCAATTAGGCCTATTGTTACCGACAATGAGGTGACAAATTCATTTCATTACCGGGCCAGACAGTCCTTGTCTCTGCTTTTGTACCTGGCTTGTATATTTACCTCCTTTTTGTTTTGTTTTTTTCCCTCCGTCTCTCTTGACATGTTTTTGTCCTTTTCTCCACCCACTGGCATCTTTTGCAGCCCTCCCTCTGTCTTTTGTTTTTCCCTCACGAGTGTTTGGCGAGTCTTGTGTTACCTGAGATGGAGTGACTCTCAGGTCCGGACACAGGAGCGTGTTCTCGGGGTCAGCGGCATCTCTCTGGCTAATTGGATGGGTGTAAGCTAAGCCGGCGTCATGATGACTTTGATGTGACACGCTAGAGGCCTGAGACTGTGAGGAGTGACGCTGACTCACCTCCACCGCCGCTGCTGTTGAGCTGCTCGCTAATAAAAGTGCTGCTAATCGCGCTGTATTACAAGAGGAGACTGTATAGAGGGGGGTCATTAATTTTTCACGCAGTACTTGGGCCGCTAATGTTTCACGTCTTTTTGAATCGGCGTTTTGTCCTCCTTGTCCGTGAGATTGGTAGGTTTCCATTCAGTGCATCGGCCAGCTATGCCTTTATCATGAGGGGGGAAATAAGTGCATAAATCTATTTTAAGTTCAAACTGCAGACCACATATTTTAACACTTATTTGTGTGAACTGACTTCACATGTCTGTGAAAATAAATATATATAATATATATACACAAATATTCCTTGAGCAGTAAATCGGTATATTAGAATGATTTCTGAAGGATCATGTGACTGGAGTAATGATGCTGAAATTTCAGTTTTGATCACAGAAATAAATGACAGTTTAACAGATATTTTACAATATAAGTATAATATATAGATATGTATATATTCGAATTGAATTGACCTGTATAATTAAACCACCGTCTTCAGTAGAGCTGCATCTGTTACGTTTATTTTATAATTATTGAATTATGCAACATTAGCATGTTATTGTGTTTTTGCTTTGAAACAATCACATTTGTCAAGTGCTACATGTAACTTGACCTTAATCAAATAAATGCAACCTCGGTGAGCATAAAATATTTATTTGGAACATCTGAATGGTACATACGGTATATGTTCACTGGTCATTAGGAGTCTATAGTTTCAAGGGTTTTGTAAAAGTGTTGAAGCATCTGTTTGCTTTTCCTTTTTCAATCAACCTCTTGACTGGCAGTCTTTTAAACAGCCTCATTGGGCCGATTGGATCAGAAGAGCTCTCCTCATCTGCAGCGCTCTTTAATCTCGTCCGCTCTCGTAATCATTCCAGAGTCAGTAACCACAGGACTTTTGATTCGTCCTGCTATTTATTAGCTTGAAGCATCTAGAAAGAATCTTTGATTAATTGGGGTTAGTCACCCCATATAACAAGGTCAAAGCTCCTGAGCTCACTGTGTTTTTTTCATTTACATCAATTAGAAGGGGGAGCCGAGGGCTAGTCGGCCCTCTCAGAAATGCTCTTGTGTGTGCTGGCCGGGACTTGTTTAAATATAACTCTAAGAGAGCGGTAATGAAGTTAATGCAAATGAGAC
>JAUMHP010000225.1:185850-203580 GCA_032361065.1 Enteromius trimaculatus | reverse complement strand
GATCAGATCAGACAAATCTGAGTCATTACCATCAATGACTGAATGAATGTCTGGGAACTGATATCTCCTACTGACTCACCACAGAAGACCGAAGCAACTGACTTCAAACCACTTTCAGCTGCTGATAATACTAGTGTTCTGGCCAGCGCTGTATCAATACTTCAGGATCGCTCCGAGTTCAGCGATGCCAGCGTCCGGAGCATCTGAGCGCCGCTCGAGGGCCTGAGGAGGAGGAGGCGCTGAAATCTGCATTTGGCAAGAAACAAGATGGACATGAAAGATGGTGTGAATGGCAGTGAGGAATGTTGTTGTCGCAGGGCTAATGGAAGGGTTTGTGAGAGGGAGGGCGGCTGTATTATCAGAGCCCAGCAGATGTGGCCAGCAGCCATTGGGCTCAGAGAGAGAGCGATGAACCCAGCGCTGCCTCAGGGGAGATCCACCTGCATAATCTGTGTCAACAGGTTCCAAACGGCCCTGAGAAGCAGGCGGGGAGGGAAAAAGAGCGCAGAAAACACTTACTAAGTAATTGTCTCTGCGGTTTTAACTCACAGCTCCAATTAACAGAAGCCTGGGCCGACCTCTGCCACCTCCTCATTCCTGCAGAGCTGGATAATTTGTTGTGCCTCGAGGATCAGAGCCTTCAATCAAACAGAGAGGAGCAGGAGCGTTTCTGTGTGGCTTCGGTCACCAGCGGCTGATGTGGTCAACAGATCTTGTTTGTTTCTCCACAAGAGTAGGTTGAGAAGATCAAATGGCATTTATGTTTCTTCATTCTCTCTCTGTCTCTCTCATATTATGTGTTCATCTCGAGCCACTGTGTGGCCAAAGACTGCTCGACTCCTAGCTATGCTGGCAGTTATCCGAATAATACCTCAATCAGAAAAAGACTTTTTGTAAACATTTAAGTTGGAAAATCAAATAAAGCACAATACATACAGTATATTAGATCTCGACCTGAATACATTGTCTACCCAATTAAAAGAGGCAACTCTTTATAAAAAAAAATATATACACATATACACACACACACATAAATAAACATCTACTTGAGGGTGAGCAAATGATGACAGCAATTTCATTTTCATTTTGCTCAGTAATTGCAAAATGCCCCATTCAGCCAATAAACTTGTCTTGGCATGCATCATCTGAATAAGATATTTTTCATTTAACAGATTTCTTGTTCAGTAAATAAATGTATTGTTTTGGTAGCCTTAACTTACAATTTGATATATACAGTATAGGCTACAAATCAAAATATATTCAGAATATGTATTTGTGTATATATTTATTTAATTTTCCTTGTTTTAACAATTGTGTTTGACTAGTTTTAGTAATATTTGGGTAATTATGTTGGTCTGGCGTGAGTCTTTATGTGGAAAAGTGCATTTCTTAATATTTGAGACATGGAAATGGGAAAATATGGAGTATTGTTTTTTTTTTCTTTTTACAGAGTGAATTTATCCGATTAATTAAGTACAAACGTCTGAGCGTTAAATCTAAGCAATCTCACATATATTGTAAAATGATGATTATTGTACATGCAAACGTACATAGGTTTTGTGGTACAATACATGTGACGCTCAGGTTTAAGAGTAAACCAGGATTGGTTTCGTTTGGATTTGTTTAGCATATAATATGATGACAATAATCTGATTACAATAAGGTGTTTTAAACCACTATAAAGGCTTCTCAATACCTGAATTAATCAGGAAAACATTAACAAACATTAACATTGTGGATTTCTATTCTTTACTTTGCATTTGTATTGTTTACTGAGGACATGAATGAAGAATATATGTTATCCTGGAGCATATTCATAATGGTCATTGTGTGACCTAATCTATATAAATCTTCTGAATGATGTATGGTTTGTTTGGGTAGGACAACATTTGGACGAGACGCAACTGAATCTGTGTGCCAAAAAAAAAAAATTGTAAAGTTGCATTTAAAGTTGTCCAAACGAAGTTCTTGGCGATACGTATTCCTAATCAAACATGAGGTTTTGATATTAACGTTAGGACATGTACTAAATATCTCCATGGCATATGATCTTAAAGGAATATCCTAATGATTTTTGGCATTAATGAAAAATGCATAATTCTGACCCATGCAATGTATCGATGGCTATTGCTACACATATACCTGTGCTAGTTATGACTGCTTCAATATGTATCATAATATGTGTCATAATCTGCAGTATTCCCACAAGACAGTGCTCTTTTGTTCTGTACAGGAATATGGAGCTCAAGGGGAAGAGTTCTGTTGGTTCGCCATCGCTTTCCTCAGCCAGCGATGATGGTCGTGGTCTTTCCCTGAGTTTGTGAGGCTGATCTGTTTCTGTTCTCCGTGACTGTGAGGGTTTGCATCTGACATCTCCAGGCCTGCGAGCTCTGTGCTGGATCAGTCGGAGCGAGATGTTTCCGGCGGCAGATGTCATGTGCTGGCCTGCATGCTGCTGCAATGCCTTCAGGACCACAAAGCAGAGCCAAGCACATTTTCGTTCGTCAGACTGTGAGAAAATGTCCACAGAAAGGAGCTTGTGCGGCAGATCTTTCCGTATTTGTCGTTTAATGGAAAATCAGGCGTGATGAAACGAGGCAAGTCTTGTTGAGGTTCATTGAAAGACATAAACAACAAACTTGGAGCAACAAATGAACTGACCCATTCATCTGCACCCGCTGTCTTTACCAAAGTCATCTATTTATAATAAGTCTGGCTGATAAATGTTTTAATAAACGTGCTGCATAATTCATCATTTTCAGCCTGGTTTTAATTGACTTATACGAGTGTTGTAGAGAAGATCAAAGTGCTGATTAAAGCGATGTATACATGGGTGTCCGATGCTCTTACTCAGACGCCAACTTCTTAGAGATCAGAGAGGAAGTCTGGACTGAGACCTTCAATTATTCACCAGACTAATTAATTAACTGATTGATTATTTGATTATTCCAAACATTGTTGATGCGGGGATCTCACTTCTCCAAGGGCACAAACGGAAATCACTTCCTGTTTGGCTGCTTTAAAGAAATTGTTCAGCCAAAACTGAAAGTGTTTGCATCGTTTACTCGCGCTCATGTCATCCGGCTTATTTTCTCTATCCCGTAAAACACACACACACACAGAACGTAAGGAGAACCTCAGTTTGTTTATTTTATCTCCAGCTGAACTGATGATGATTTTCACTGCCAAAAAGGACAAAATGCAACAAATAAAAACAAAGAACCAAATGCTACATATCAATCATTCACATGATGCATTATTGCCCATGTCTTCTAGATTCATAACATAGTTTCCAAAATCTAAAACATTATTATTGTGTGTGTGTGTGTGTGTATCGCTTGGCAGCATGAAGTGCCACTTATTTTTAATGCGCTGAAAACTGAATATTTATTGAATATTGAATATTTTTTTTATTTCTGTAATTGATAAATGATAATTTATATACATATGCTCATTTAAGTACCAATCATGTTCTATTTTTGTATTGTCTGTCTTCATTTTAGTTTATTCTTCTAATATACATATATATATATATATATGTGTGTGTGTGTGTGTGTGTGTGTGTGTGTGTGTGTGTGTGGAGCACAAAACCAGCTGTAAGGGTGGATTTTTAGAAATGTAGGTTTATATATCATCTGAAAGCTGTTTAAATAAGATTTCCATTGCTGCATGGTTGTTGTGATAGAACAGTATTTGGCTGAAAACTGGAAACCCATTAAAAAAAGGTACCGCTTTATATTAAGTGTTTCTAATACCTGTGTACTTACATACTAGCTAGATGTGTATCTATATGTAACCACAGTGTAAGTACACATTGCTACACAGTGCTCTACAGCTGTAATATTTCTGTAACTACACACACGTAACAACCCTCAGAATGGTGTGTAAGTACTAATGTGTAACAGGACATAACAGCACTTTTTTCCCTAAGTAATCATGTAACAGGAATAACAGAGCTACATTTAGTAACAGCAGTATGTATGAGAGTAACTGGTGATCTGTGGGTGGAGTTGGGTAGGTGTAGGGATGTGTGAAGTGGGTGGAGTTGGTGCAGCTCTGTAATAGCAGTGTATTTACATGATAACTCCTCAGGAACTGCACACTTCATATAAAGTCTAACATTCTGGACACCAAACACAACTATGTAAAGCCTAATGCCCTGTCTGCTGCTGCGTGACATCAGAGGAATACATGCTCAGTCCAGAGCAATTGTCTACTTAACATAAAGTGGAACACTTTATTTAGCAAAAAGTGCTGTTAGTCCTGTTACACATTTGTACTTTCATTACCAGAAAGTGTTGTTACCAATGTCCTGTTACACATCAGTACTTACACACACCATTCTGAGGGGTGTTACAGTAATATTACAGCTGTAGATACTGTGTACCGGTGTGTACTTACACTGTTGTCACATACTACATACACATCTAGTTACTGTGGAAGTACACAGGTATTAGGGACACTTAATATAAAGTGGGACCAAAAAAAAAAATCTAAATGAAGTCGTTAGCAATGCATAATACTAATAAAACATCTAAAATGTTTAATACATTTTTATGGTAAGAAATTAAAAAACTATTGTCATGAAACATGCATATCACTTAATATTCTAATGATTTTTGTCATAAAAGAACAAAATAATTTGACCCATACCATGTGTTTCTGGCTATTGCTACAAATATACAGTACCTTGTGATACTTTTGACTGCTTTTGTGCTCCAGGGTGACACACACACACACACGTTATATTGTTCCTAACTGTTGAAACAGAGGGATGTAGATGAGAGAGACTGAGTCAGAAACAGAGACAGGAATCATTCCTAGAAGAGTCTTAATGAGGGAAAGGATTCCTAAAGTTAACAACGGCTCTCATTATTCAACAGCCCATTAGTGAACCTAAATAAAAGCTGTTCTCACTCCACGGTGTGTTCATGCTGTCAAAGAGCTTTAATTATCTTGTCTTAATGCGCCGTTACCTGGTGAGGCTGACTTCTGCTGGAACTTGAGTGGAAGTGTCTCCAGCAGTAAGAGAGCAGAGATGCGTCTGGTGTTGTGTGAATCCTCATGTCTTCCATCAACAGTGACAGGGCTTGATTATTGAGCACCAGCTTCCTGGAATTAAGAAAGAAGCACTGCGGAAATGTTTATCTTGGTCGTAAATCAATTTGCTCGGGCTGTTTAACACCTTAAGATGTTTGCGAAGAAACAATAAACATAGACGCTGCAGTATTTTGACTCGCAGCCTCGCAGACGTGAGAAGGATTTGATTAAATGATCATTTCATCAAACTAAGTAGGTCAAACAGAGATACGGGTTAATGCTCCTTCACAGGAATATATTTTCAAATTGAGAATCCGAGAAGGAAACAATACATGCCTTTGTATGAACATGCAGCAATTATGAATAGTTCCTTGTAAAGGTGGTTCAGGTTGACTTGTTGCCTGAGGCTCACATCAAAGACTTGATTGCTGTTTCATGTCTCTGCTTGCCCATATCATTTCAGTCTGTGTGCGTATACATGCAGCGCAACTATTTCACTGCATGTATGACTTAATGCTGAGTTTTAAACACACACAGATAAGGCATAATACAAGCTCATTAAAAGTATCTTTCCAATGAAACATGATTAATAAACATACAGACAGAGTGCAGTTTTACAAACACAACATGCCATCAGGGCAAAGTAAATCATGCCAAAACAATGCAATAAACTTAATTGCAACCCCCAATATGCACTTCTAACAAGTATAAGAAGAAACAAATTAATTCAATTACACTCGTTAAACAAAGTTTGTCCTGCAAAGACTCCTTGGGAGGGCTGAAAAAAAAACACGGACAATATTTGCTTTTGATTGTTTGAATGTTTAATAAATATTAAATACTCTTAAATATTTATTTAATTATATATTTAATTGAATTACATTGTTTATTTGTTTTTAATTTTACACTAAAAATGCATTGCTTTGTTGTGGTATAGTAAAAGTAAATATTATATAATATATATATATATAATTTATCTATTTTAAACCAGCTGTAGTATCCTTGTATACATTAACCAATTAACAGACATTTACTGTCCTTCTCATTTAAGGAGTCCTGCCTGTTTAAAGATCACAAACTAGCGTTGTCTTTTCTCAAGAGCTAGGGGTTAATGTATAATATGTCATAAGTAAATAAGTGCAATGTGGGTTCACGGTGTGGTTTTGTAATACGACACTGTACCAGCAAACATTTATTTGCCTTTATTTAATAACAAAAATACACATAGATGCTTATAATTCAGATGTAACCAGGGCATAGCAGGGTGTGTCCAATTCCATAAGACAACTGATAGCAAATAAGTAAACTGAGCATTGTAGCTGTGCTCTTTGGCTTCCCGTTTTGCCCTTTTGATCCGGCGTCAGTCGTCGACCTCAGTGGGTGTGGAATCGACAGCGTTCCCACCCCTCCGTTCATCCCAGGAGAGCCATTCCAATGCTGCATTAATTATTACACACCTGAACAATACCAGTGGCTTCCAGGCCAGTCGCCTATACATCAGAGGAAGTCAGGGACATTTCATTCAGACGATGTAATGGTTTGACCTTTCTGCCTTTAGAAGACAGAAAGAAAGATGGGGAAAGAGAGAGGGTGTGAGGAGAGAAGGGCGAGAAGTGCTGAGTCCTGGACAAATGCATGTGGAAGTGGGATACTCCGTCCCACCACCTCTGGCTGGTAATTGCCATGTAATGAAGTCATTAATGTTTGCTGGAATTTACAGGCCTGCTATACTCTGGCTCCCGAGCCCCACATCCTTTCGAACCGGCTTCTCTTTTGTTGGCCTCCACAAAAGAAACACAGGCAATATGTGAAGAGTCATTAATTTCCCTTTCCCTCTTGTTGTCCTTTTTTGTTTAGGTTTCCCCTCCCTTCCTTACTGTCTCTTTCAACAACTCCTCCTCAGTGGGAGCCGTGGTTTTGCTCCTCATTCTGCCGGTTTAAGGTTGTAATAGTGTTTGTGGGAGATTGACACTGTTGAGGTAAATGAATGGACAAGCCTGCCTCCTTCTCCCTTTCAAACCCTTTTAAGCAGCCATACTGTTTTATGGGCCAGCACAATTGCCTAGTAACACATCTGGGAACAATGCAAATGCATAATCAACAAGGGGCCCAGGACCCGGCCCTGGGGTGTCCCGCATCAGCGGGACAGAGTCGGGCCTAATTGGTGATACGTGAATGCTTCTGGTCCTCAGGTCCTTAATCCGCAAACACTCTGCCCACTCTCGGGCTCTCCTGCTGGGGCCGTGTGACCCCGAGCAGACCCCTGTGCTACCTTATCTGACCCCCGGAGCACCAGGAGGAGCAGCCCCTGCCCTCTGCATCTCAAACCCCAACGCTGGATGTCAGGAGGCTCTGTGGGTGAAATCAATAGCTATAAACAGCAAGGTAATAAATTACTGGTCGCGGAGGCTTCAGACAAATTGGAAGCCAGCAGGAAATCCCTGAAAACAGTCTTCATGTTTTTACCCTTGTTTCCCATTAGCTGCTCCAGGGCAGTAAATCGTTTTGAGTGAATTCATTTGCACATGTAAAACCCACCGGTTCTGAAGCTCTGCATAAGTCGTTGCCACTGTAGCTGGAATAAAGACACTCGGGAGTAGCGTGTATGGAAGATTTCTGACATTTTTCAGGGTCCTCAAGGTCTAGATATAGATAGGCCAAGTTTTCATAGTACAGCCATGCACTGGAATGTGCATTGCTGTGTAGTAGATTCTTTGGGTTGGAATTAATTAAATCTGCTCACTCTGCAAAACATAAAAATTAAAATAAAAAATAATTAGTATATATCTCACAAATATGCAATTCTGCAACCGACTGCATTGGCTTATTTTCAGAAATCCAATCTATATTCCTGAACTGTACGACAAGAACCAGATTGAGATCATATCAACAGGAGCTGTTTGCACCTGATACAACACAGCCTTGCAATGATATAAAGGGGTGCTAACTTACAACCTACACACTAGTAAATATTTCTGCGCTGCACCATTAACCTTATTTGAAATGTAACAGAAATGTTTACAGAAGCCGGTCAAATTATGTTACAGAAATCTTGAAAAAATACACAGAGACAGACAAAAAAAAAAAAGGTAAAAGGCGGGTATTTTACAAGAGGAGGAATCTGCTGAAATGTTTAGGTGAACGTTCATCTCAACAGGTAAGCTAAACTTCTAGTTTAAAGTATTCCTAATATGTTGGACCTTTTATTCACAATAGGCTGCTTTTACTTGCAAATACATACCTTGACTTTTATAGACCCATGAAAGCTGTGTTTATAATGTCTGAATTGGGGAATGTGTGATGCATAATAGTGGTTGTTGGCAAAGGTTGTTAGAAAATGTGTTTCAGCGAAGAAACAGCATACTCCAGCTTTAACTGGGTAAACCGAAACTGACGGCGTTTAAACAACTGCATACAGATTTTAAGGCTGCCACTGGATCACTGAAGGTAAATGGTCATGTTAATCGACTATGCATTCGTTTATATCTGGTCTCATGTCATTCCTGGGTGCACTTTTTAGTGAGACACAAATGTGTCCAAAAGAAATGAACACTAGAGGCGGTGAAACTCTGACACCTTTTGTTCTTTTGATTAAAAACAAAAGTGTGATTCTCACATAATTACTATTCTACAATACTATATTATTCAAAACAATATTAATATATTCTGGGATATAGTGCTTTTCTGCAGTCCAGTGTTTGGTGCTCCTGTCTGTCCATCTTTCTCCGGCCCCCACATCCCCTCCCAAAGCTGACCATAACTCAGCCATGCAGAGACAGTCCGTGATGGAGTTTGGTCTGCTGCACTGGGGTGAGTAATTAACTAGAATTAAGTCATTAAACTGTCCCAGCTGTGTCCATGCATATGTGTGAGCCCAAGCCTCCTCAGCCCGACTGATAGAGAGAGGAGTGACATCACTGGACACCCAGATCCCTCTTCCTCCTCACAGTCCAATTCAAGAGCCAGTCTAGCTGTACGTACACTATTGCTAGCACACTTTAAGAGGCTAATTGTTTCGTGCTCTCTTGGAAATAAAATTAACCATCAACACATGTTCGCCCTCAATCTGTAATGATTGTTAAAAGCAGGGCAATGAGTCCTGCTGTGCTGTTAATTGGTGAGGCTGTTCAGGGCCTCTGGTGCTGCTGGCAAGTGACCACGCTAAATTTCCAGACTTGGCATAAGGAAAAGTAACACGCCAAGAGCGCTTTGGATTGGTTAATTATATAACAATTAGAGCTAGGTGATATGCTGACTGTTACAACAATATAGCTAGGATGGTTTTATTACAATATAAAATGACACCACATTGTGATCAATTTGAAATGTACTCAGTTTTATTGCTATTGGACTAGTTTTGGGTTACTTCATTGTCTCGTAGCTAATGTTAATGAGAACACAAAGGCTGTTGTTTTATAGCTGTATCTGGTTAAACTCACTGGTAAAGAATGTGAATCATCCGCAGCTTTCGTTGGCTCAATGATTGGTTTACCTCGTCACTCATGAAACAGTTCTCACTAAAACATTTCACCAAGTAAATTATTATTGTTATTATGTTGCCCTTTTTGCAGGGATCATTTTGACAATGTTGTCGTCTGAATATGAAGCTTAACATACTATTTATATGAATGCTGTTAAATGTACACTCACCATTCGTTCATTCTTGAGTTCCTTTATTGCCTGGAGGTCTAATATACTGGAGAGTTTAACTCCAGCCTGCCTCAACACACCTGCCTCAAGATTCTAGCAATCCTGAAGACCTTGATTGTCTGGTTCAGGTGTGTTTAATCAGAGCTGGAGCTAAACGACTGCTCACTCCTGCTTTACTGAAAGAAAATTGTGGAAAACACTGTATGTACACTTTTACACCTTACTCTTAGCCTTTTGTATCTACTTTGCTACAAAGTCCAGAATTTTTTGTGAAGGTTTTGTCAGAATTATGGTTCCTCAATATAAAATACTGACTAGTTTAAAAAAGCGACCGTTTCTGTCAAAGTCCAAAATGTGTTTTAATGTTAATTACTGATTTAATGTAAATCGATTACTGTTTAAAGCATTTGACGGTTCTCTGGAAAGATCAAATAGTAAGCTGAAAATATAAGGTTTATTACCAGTTTTGAACAGATGATTTCTCTCATAAAAGACATGCTGCATGAATGGACGCGCTCAAAGCATCAGGAATTATGTGATTTCTGCATCATGCTTTAAGAAACCACAGAGATTTACATTACGAGACAAACAACTGTCTGTTAGACACGCCACAAAAAATATGTAAAACGTGCAGGTGTAGGAGGACAAGAGGCTTTTGAAATATGAGATGTGGGCTTGATGAATTGTCTGAAAATGAGTGCTTGACTGTGGGTTCATGTCTCTGAACACCTTGCCTCTTCTCTCACTGCGCTGGAATGCAGTGCGTCTGTCTCTCTCCTGGCACTTGCTAATCTCCTCCCAAGTAGGACAAGAGTAATCGCTAATAATACCTATTAGCTAATCAGCTGATTCCCATGAACCATTTTTATCTTTCTATGAGAGCTCGTGTTTCAAAATAAATAAATCCCGCCGACCCGGTTGGACTCGGTTCAATGCCGTCCGTGGTCTTGATTATCCTTAATAAAGATGATATGCATGAATGGGTCCTAGCATGAGGTCTGCGGCGTGAACCTCTACGAGCTAGCAGCAATTAAAGCTCTTTTGAATGCTCCTGTCTGCGAGTATCTGAACAATGAGGTATTGACAGAGCAGGGCTTAGATAAGGACAGTTTTCCTCGTGAGCGGAGATACGACAGCGATTCAAGTCATTCGCACTCAGTGAGGGTCTCTGAGGGTGGAAGACGCAATGAGGTTAGGGTCAAAATATTAGCAGTTAGTCTCCAAAATGCTGAATGATATGGATTCCTGGAGGAGCTGTCTGAGCAAAACACTTATTAAAGTCTCACTTACACTCCAGCTTCCCTCCGAGTCTGGCCTTGGGCTGACTAGATATTAATCAGCCTGATAATTACAGCGTTCCTAGACCCCTGTCACTTAGGTGTTTGGGGATAACTGCATAACCTTGTCTATCCAGCTGCGTTTTCTTTGAACCAGGCTGATTCATCCAGGCAAATGTTTTATTCTCGGTTTGTCTAACAAATTATAGCTTTTAAATCATTTAAAGTCTATTCAGACAGGAATTGTTTCTCAAGGAGACGCCTGTGAAAGAACATTCACTTCACTTAAAAATTGATTTAAAAATTAAATCGTGGGGCAACAGGGGAGGTTTTGCTCCATTTATGTATGCAGTGACACACACACACACACACACACACACACACCTCTGATAAGTGATGTATGCCGTCTCTATATATGTCCTTGGTCTCAAACATTCTGAGAACATTCAATTACACACACATACACACACACATATATATATATATGGGGGAGGGGTGGGGATTGATTGAGCATGGCAGAAACACTTGACTTTATTTTAATAGCTGAATTTAACTTGGTTTTGATTGACCTTCAGCTGAATATGAGTAACTTTAGAAGATTACTTAAATATTATAGTCTGTTACTGGTTCCAGATTTCCATTAATTCTTAACCCATTATATTACACATTTAGATTACTTTTAAATACTTTTGACTGAACTCAAATTAATTTTAAAAGTATATTCTCTGTAAAAAATGAAAAAATAAATAAATAAATAAAAAATACAAAGAGAATGATCTATCTAATAATGACAAATCTAATAATTGCATTAATCATAACAGCATAAAGGACATTTAACATTGCATTACATGAAGTGTTCCCATTGTAAAAAAATTAATTAGTTTAATGTAACTAAGCTAATCAGAAAAATAATAAAAATAAAAATAATAAAAATAAATACTAAATACATAATAATAATAATAATAATATAAATAATAAATCATTTACAATAACAACAAAGAAGACATGTTTGTTTGCCTGCTTATCATATCAACTATTAACCAGTTTCAGAGAATTGTGCAAATGTGTTATTTATTTATGCTTATTATAATATATAATAAAAAAGAAAAACAGGTAACACTTTAATAAAAGTAAGTAACTCGTCAACTAAATGTTAACTAGCAGGGTTAACTAACCCTAACCCTACATACTAACTATCAGAAACTTCTTCTACTACCCCCAAACCTGTAGCTATGAATTAATGACAATTAGTTGACATGTAGTAATTAAGTTACTTATAGTTAGTAAACTTCCGATATTACTAACACTAGTATAAAATTAAAGTGTAGCCAAACGACACATAATCGTAGTGATTATAGCATTTTAAATGTGATATGATCTAATTATACTCTATCTCCCAGTTTCACAGACAGGGCTTAAGCTAGCCCCAGACTAAACTGCATGTTTGAGCTGTCTCAGATGAAAATATCTTGCTCTGAGATATCTTAAAAAATGTCAGTGTCATTGTTCTGTGTTAGGATGCACACCTGTAATATCTTCTTACAAGAAATTTTTGTAAAAGTTGCTTAAATATCTTAATTTAACTAATGCCTAGTCCTGGCTTAAGCTAAACCCCGTTTTATTTTTCAATCTGATTTCATGTAATCTTTTACTACACAGTATTGCTTTCATGTACATGTCAATGTCTACTCCCCTAACCCTAACAGACTATAATACTATAGTAAGAGGAAGTTGCATATAGTTGAACATTAATGGGTTGACCCAGGGACACACCTAACTCAGCTTAATCAGGTTCTGCGTTGGCCTACAGTTGCAAAATTAAAGGACCATCAAAAGTGTAACACAATAAAATCCACAACTAACACGTTAATGGGTGGGAGTCATTATTGGTCAGATATCCAGCTTTACAGCAGAGACAAACAGTCGTGAAGTTGGCCGCTCATCATCTGAGATTCATCACGGGTGAAATAGGCAGCTCTGAATGTTGGAGAACGAGTCCTGCTGCGCTGTCCTGTCTTACAGCACTAGTGCTTGTTGAACTGTGACTTGAGCTGCTTAAAGTGTCTATCTGCTCTTCGCCTCCATCACTCGCCTATTTTAAGATATCACGCCATTCCCGTTGTCTCTCTCCACTAGATGAACGATGACAAGAACTATCTCTCCTTTTAACCTTTGCCGCCCTGCTCTGAAATTCTTATCGCGAGCCCCTTGAAGCATTTGAAACAGATAATGGTCATTCACCCTCTGAGACGTATCCTCTGGTGACTTCGCTCATATAAAGAGTGCATGGGAATGAGGGACCACTGTTCTCCATATAAGTGTAGAGAGAACGGTCACATCCTCAGTGAGGACTGCAGATCACTGAACATCATCAGATATTAGTGCTCAAAAAGAAAAAAAAAAAAAAAAAAATTATAATATAATATATATATAGTACATTTCCATATATGAAATGGAATGTCATGAAGTAAAAAAATATTTGATAACTATTAATAATTTGAACTATATGTCTAGGTAGATAGTTGACCGTTAGACTGTATGTACACATATACTGTACATACAAAGGATCAAAGACATTAAGATGTCTGTATCAAAATAAATCCACAAAACCTAACCACAGACAAAAAAAAAAGTAACCATAGAAAGTGTCAGGTTTCAAATACGTTTTTGGAGAATAAAATGTCAAAATTTGGTTGAAATAATGTGTAACACAATATTTGTGTAAAAATTCCAACAACATGCTTATTCTGAAGGAAGTTGTGTTAAATGAGTTAAGTCATCTTACTGACAAAAGGTTAAAACCTAGGACAGCGTTACGGAAGCAGACTCTACACAGGAGGTAAGTAAAAGGAGATGATGTTTATTTTCACAGCAGAGTATGACATTAGATGCAGACAGGACTAGAGGTGAGTAGCGGGGATCAGGATGGATCAGGATGCAACGAAGAAGAACTAGGTGAGTACAGGTTAAGTATATTAACAGTTCATAGAACTAGGAGCATAAGCTTTAGTCCACTTCATATAAACAAGCCCGGACACTGACTGAGAAGTGGTTTCATAGTGGCTGTGATTACTGTGGTGATGAGATGCAGGTGATGGTGATTAGAATTCAGGAGAGAGGGAACATTGTGATTGGCTGGATGCAGAGCCTGCCAAATCTGTGACTGATAATGGCAAATTAAAAAGAAATAAATAAAAGTACAACTAATTATTTGAGGTGAAAGTAATTAATCTTTCAATGGCAAATAATAGATTTTTGTTGTAAATATGCCTGACATGCCTGAGTGTTACACTGAATGACGTTTTAGTGGCGAAAACACTAACACAAGTTAATTTTAACAGATTTTGTTTATACTGCAATTTAAACAGTGTTACAGTTGTTATTTATTGGTAAACCCCTTTTCATCTTTGACACATAAACAAAAACAATGTATTTATTGAAGTTGTACATATTAATAAAATGTATATAATGTATCACCTTAAAGGTAACAAATATGGCCTTATCACTCTTGATATTATTACATTTCTGTATGGATTAAATTTATTGAGAAAGACTAAGAAAGACACAAATAATAAACTGAACAAAAATAAACACAGCTTTGGTTTTAGCTCGATGTACACACTTCACAGTACGCATACACTCACCGCACATCTGTGTCTGAGATGGGAGGTTAATCACTGCACAGTTGCACGCTGCAGAAGAGCTTCTGTTCTTTCCCAGATAAACCAAAAACACCGAGCTCATCCTGCCAGCTTTGAATCTCTTAAATTAGGCTTGTGCTGTTACTGCAAATGAAAACTATGAAAAACTATGAGACGCTAGACGTCTGTGGACAGAGCTGAGAAGAATTTATGGTCTGATGTCAGCATGCCAGTGATTCATTTACAGATTTCCCCATGCACCGTCTGATAAAAAAGTTGCGTGTCGGTAATTCTGAGGCCAACGTTTCGGTGTCTGGAACAAACGGTAGTGGATATGACTCACCGTTGCGCTCGCATCCAAGAAGAACACATGAACGCACGCATGGGCTCTCTCTAACCCACATATTTCATTTCCTGGGCCTCGTCTGTTTTGACAGGCCATGGTCTGGGTTGGTCAGCGGCGAGGTTTTCCCGTCTTCAGGCTGGATTTCATAACGTGGCCCAGGCCAGGAGAAGAAGTCAGATTAGGTCGACGCGAGCTGTTTTTCCAAGCTCTCCCCACGCTCCACGCCATTGTTATTGTAGGAAAGCGATAATACTTCTCACTTGAAACATAGCCCCCGCTCTAGCCGCGCTTAACTCCGGCGCGCTCACAGATGTATCAGATTAAATCCTATCTCCGAGTCCTCTCTGCACTCCGACTCCAGGACTGCCAGAAGGCCCGTAGGCAACAACTAAATTGCTTTGGTTTCAGTACACAAGGAGGCTGGCCCAGACAAGCTGGATCAGCACATTAGATGTGAATCCCTCCCAGATTTGAAGGCAAATTATTTGATTTAGCACAATTATTGATTTAGAGGGATGATTAGATTTAATTGAAGAAGACTGTTCCTACCTGTAGCTCCGCTGGAGGCTTCGGGAGCAGCGGATAGACGCTGCACCTAAATTCATGGTGACAGGACAGACGAAGCCAGTTATTTTCTACAGAGAGGTTTTTACATGGCCAATAAACTTTAATAAAGCCTCACAGCAGAAGCGCCGCCCGCTCGATTGTATGAAAGCGCTAAAGTGGTTACCGCTGTATTTGTCAGCTATGAGAGGGAATCAAAAATAATCAATGGCAACGTTGGAAACCCTGCAAAATGCACACTTGCGATCGGTTTCGCTTTACATTTACCACGAATGGCAATTACTGATGCGGATTATCATGGTGTAAATTACTGATGTCCTAAATAGTAATTTAATAACGAGCTGCCATTCCATTTTTAGCACTGCAAAATGCTAATTCCTACAAGAATAATTTGCCAAAACAGTAGTTTAGAAGCCCAAACAGTAATTTCACCCATTCACGGCTGTGATACAGTGAAACATTTCTCCAAACCTCACCTGCTTCTCAGATGGCCTGAGGATGAGCGCATCTTTAGTAAATTGTCACTGCTGGAGTAACTATTTCTTTAGTATGCTTATTATGAGGCTTGAAAACATGAGGCCTATATTAGTAGCTTGAGTTATTTCCAGTTTAATCATTTTTTTGACATTATGTTCAGTTTGGAAGCTGCACTCAACCACACAAATGTCAAATATAGGCCATGCACAGAACCCACCAACTGTAAGAGCATAACCATATAATCACGAATAGCCTCTAATAGGTCTCCCAGGATGTGGATAAAAGCCTGGGCGCTGTGACACCAAACGCTACGGGCATTACAATGTGCCGAATGGGGCCAAATGCTCGGCTAATGAACCTTCTCAATGCCAGGTAGTGTGGCGGTCATTACCACCCAATACCCCGCACAGCTGATCTGGATCCCCTCAGATCAGCTCTCTGCCAGCCCGTTGGAGAGCTTCGGCAGCCATTTGGTTGGCATTCACGCTCCCTGACGCTTTATCGTGTCCATTCCTGCACTGCCATCTCTGCTGGTGAATGCCACCATGGTAGACCTCAGGGGATCTCTCAGTCTACATGAAGATGGTTAATTTGGTCCAAAGAATTTGGATATGCAGAATGTTCATCTAGGAAAAATACTGGCAACACCGAGGAACACCTTGGTTCTAATAATCAGGTTCAAGGTGGAATTTACAAGACATGCATAATAGACCCAAGCATTATTTTGACATCCTACACCACCTCCAGCTGTGTGAGGAAATCTGTGATAGTGTCCAGCTTCCACACTTCATTTTTTTGGTTAATCAAGTGGACCCTCAATATATTTGAAGTGTACTTTTTCTGATCGGATTGTTTTAGTAAGAGCACACTACACTTGCACTATGTTTACTACAAAAGACAAACCTTGTGTTTTTCTAAGTTTTAACTCAACTGAAATGAAGTGCTAATCTAAAGCCACTCATGAGGGTTCCCTGGAGAGCCCAGAAGTCTCGCAGCTTTTTGATCTGCTTTTGGGGAGCTTGATCTGTGCAGATTTCTCTCCTGATTCAGACAAGACTACCTTTTCATTGGAGGAGGAGATATAATGTATTACAATGTGTAATGTCTTACTTAAGCCAGAAGCAATAAATAATAATAATAATAATAATAATTCTGTATCAGTGTGATATTTAGCCTTCTCCCGATGTTAACTGATGGACTGGAGTGCTGTGGATTATTGTGATGTTTTTATCATCTGTTTGGACTCTCGCTCTGATGGCACCCATTCACATTCATTGCTGAGACACTGATGAAATGACTTATGACATCCAAAAAGATTTTTGTTACATGATAAATGTGTGTGTACTGTGTATTTTTATTATGTATATATGAAGTCACACACACACAGCATATGTTTTAAAAATACATAATTTAATTGTATATATTTATATTCATTTAATTTAATTTAAATTTTAATTTAAATATTAGACAACTATACTGTAAGTCATATACAAATGAAACATGTTTTTCTTAAATATATGTACGCATATGTATTTATATATTTATATATTATATATTTATATATTTATAGGTAGTTAACAAATAAAAATGGGATTGTGTCCTATGTTGTGATGGCAAAACTGTAGGAAAAAAAAACTTAGCATACAAATGCACAAATTCTGTTGCACAATAAAACACAATGATAGGTCAACTACCCTTTTACATAATAAATAAATAATTATAAATAAATTTATAT
>JAUMHP010000225.1:140718-176362 GCA_032361065.1 Enteromius trimaculatus | reverse complement strand
TGCAATCGAGGGAAAGATGAATGCGGCCAGGTACAGGGATATCCTGGACCAAAACCTTCTCCAGAGTGCTCAGGACCAAGACAATGACCCTAAGCATATAGCTAAAAGTTTAATTTTTTTAATAAATCTGCAAAAATGTCAACAATTCTGTGTTTTTCTGTCAAAGGGAAAAAAAGAACTTAAATGATTTTAGCAAATGGATGCAATACAACAAAGAGTGAACAAATTTAAGGGGGTCTAAATACTTTCCGTACCCACTGTATATATCCAAAAATGAATTGGTTAATTTATATCATTTATATCAGAACTCTTTCTTGAGCA
Source organism: Enteromius trimaculatus (assembly GCA_032361065.1). Taxonomy (NCBI): domain Eukaryota; kingdom Metazoa; phylum Chordata; class Actinopteri; order Cypriniformes; family Cyprinidae; genus Enteromius; species Enteromius trimaculatus. Next base: position 176,041 of record JAUMHP010000225.1, on the reverse strand, counting down.
GCAAATCATAATGATTTCTGATAGATCATGTGACACTGAAGACTGGAGTACTGATGTTGAAAATGCAGCTTTGATAACAGAAATAAATTACACTTTAACACTTAAATTACACTAAATTACACAGAAAACAGCTATGTGAAGTGTAGTGATATTTTACCTTTTTCTGTAGTTGTGGTTAAATAAATGCAGCCTTGGTGAGCAAAAAAAATATATATATATATATATATATATAAACCTGACCAACCTCTATTTTTTTAATCATAGTGTAGAACTAATAATTTCACAGTACAAAAACCATGCCTCATAAAGTAAAATGAATCCAGTCATTTCCCGTCTCTGGAGCCTTTCAAGCGTTCCACCCGACCAGAAATTAATCCACAACCAGAAACTCCTGAAAGTGGCCTCTCTACATATTCCTGACATTTTCAAGTAGAGCTGAGTGACTGTCAGAAGACTGAATAGCGGCGAGAACAAAATGCCACCAATTAAGAGCCTCAAATATGCAGCTAATGCCGCTAAACTAGCGCAGAGAGCAGCGCTTTGGCCGGAGACTTTCTTTATGAGCAATTTGCCCTGAGTGGGGAACAAATTTGCTGCAATGACAACTGTTTATGTGGCCTTGTTAGGGAGACTCGTTTGGAGCTGGCAGAAAGCCCATTAACGTATGAATATCATGGGAAGCTGGCACTCGATATAATGCAGCGCTGCTTTGAGAGTCATTAAAAATGCTTTCAAAGACAGTCGTAAGCATGCCTGTCAAATAGCGCACACTTTTAATGCAGAAAACGAGAGCGAGGAGCGATTCCCTGGCACCCTGGCCACTCCGCTCAATCTCCGCCGTCTGGAGGGAGGATTTTCCCGAAGAGCATCGAGTATCAGTTTCCTCCGTGTTTTATCTCTTTAACCGCGTGCCGGTGGGACACGGGAATGGGCCTCTCACCAATTACCTCCAGAGCCTCTTTGTTCTTATTTCTCGTCCGCGTGAAGTAGCCTGATTATGCAGGGCCTTTAAACACAAATATAAATAAGCTGACGTTATGGTGATTACTACCTTAGGCTGCTCTGTTTTGTTCTGAAGATGTAAACTCCAGCCCTGATGAGATTCTCCTCTCATTACCAGACACCTTTATCTGAGTCTTGTTAGTATAAGCAGCCACTTTGTGCTGTAAAACTATTGAATCAGTCCTCTCTGTCCAATTAATTAGCGAGGAGGAAACAATCTTGTTGCTTAACCGCTTGAATTTTACACTTTAAAGCGGCGAGGAGTTGTGCGCCGAGGTAGATGAAGGACGAGAGAGCGAAAGAGAGCAATTAACTTGATTAAAAGATCTTCTGGTTGATGATTTTGACTGAGTGAGGAGGTGCACTGATCAGATGTGTGCTGAAGCATTAGAAACCCGATAGCATCAGGGTGAAGGGCTTGAGATTAACGCTGGTCACGGGACAAACGTGAGTAAATCCAACTGTGTTAAAGTAAGCAGTTGGCTGGTAACTTTTTTAATTATTTATTTATTTCTACACAACATGATTTTGGTGAAATCACAAAAAAACATAAAAGCTGCTCCACATAAACTCCATCTCCAGTGCTCCAGACTGAACAAGACATCTTCCTAAGATTGTAAGACAATAGCTTATACTTCCGTTGTCAACAAAAGAAAGCATTTTTATGTGTGTGTGTGTGGGTTACTGTTGCCATAATTTAAATATTATGATTATATTTTCCTTTTTATGATGTGTTTGTAATTGTATTATTGTTTGTGTATTTTAAATATGTCCTTTTTAATTTATGACTTTTTTATTTTATTACATCAAGTTAAACTAAATACAAATTTGAAATATTGCTTGATGATGATGATAATAATAATAATAATAATTATATATATAATTATTTTGAACTTCAGTTAAACAGTTTTATACAGTAGTGTTATGTCTTTATTGATTTTAATCTTCATAAATAAATACATAGATACAAACAATTAACTGTTTCCCCATTTTTTTTTCCTTCATCATTTTCTTTTTTTCAGGAATTAATTGCGTATATAGTTTCCTGACTGATGCAGACAGAAGTGTGCGTTTGGTCACCAGCTCAGGACTGAGATGTGAATGATTCCCGAGCTGAAGAGCTCTACTGGAGTCAGATCCGCTCCGAGCTCTGTGCTCGTGGTCCTGCAGGAGCTGCAGTAAGTTTGCTCGGTGTTCTCCTCTGGGACGGCTGAGTTTGCACCTCTGCTCTTGTCCGGTCAGCTAATGAGAGAGTCCGATCGATCCCTGATGTCAGAGGCCGAGCGTTCGGTCTGCTGCGGCACCCACTCCCCCTGTGAGCCGCATTAGCAGCGCTCGGACCCTGCCCCGCAGGAACACAAGAACTTAATCAGGACTTCATATCCACAGCAAACAGAGCCTGAGCATCTGAGTTCCAACAGCAGTCATTCTCATTCAGTTCTCTCTATTTACTAAAAAATCTAAACAAAAGGCTAGGCCTAGTCCCAGATTAAAATGCAAGTCCGATCTGTTTTAAATGACATATACTTAAAATATATCAATGCCTTTGTTTGGTCTCAAGATGCACACCAGTGATGTGTTGTTGGTTTTTTTTTTTCTTCTTCTTTTTTTTTGGCCTAAGTCTGGCTTGTCTAAACCCTGTCTGTGAAACCGGGCCAAACTGATTCGATATTATCATCATTGCCAATACTACTAATAATAATTACACACAACTAAATTGCTAAAAAGTTAAATAAAAACAAAATCTGAAAAATAAAAAAATAATAAAATGAAATAAAAACATTAACAAAAACAACAATAGTCTCTCAATGAAATAAAATTGTCAAAGCAGCATATTTTATGCAAATATTGAATTTAATTTAAATACTTGACAAACTTCTGGACAAACAATCAAATCTTTGTGCATGCTGCCTTTAGAACTGAATGATTAAAAGCATCTGTAAATATAAATTCGTTTTCTCTCACTGAAAACATCAGAGAGATATCGGAGTGTGTTCTGTCAGACCATTCAAGCCATTATTCTTCAGTCAGTGCCTCCTTGAGCCGAGATCTGCTGGAGATTGTTATTCAGCCCCAGCAGACAGTGTACAAAGAGAAGATTAGACAATTTATTTTGCCATTTATTATTCAGAGGTAATGAATCCTTCTCTGTAAAATTGAGATCTGCATTTAGCTGTCAGCATCATTTTGGGTAAGAGATGAGTGACATTTGCTCGGGGTGTTTGTTTGGTCGCTCGTCTCAGACGTTTGAGTGACTGATAGATTATTCCACTCCTAGATGATGTTGTGAAATATTCAAATCATCATTTCATCTGTGGGGCCAAACGGCAGGCCCACAGAAATGGATTTATTGTTTGAATATTACGAGGCCTTTGGTGGCCCCTGCTTTCTCACAACAGTCCTGAGACTGTTAATCAGCTTTGCTCTGTGTTTGATTTACAGTCAATTAATACTAATCTTAATACGACTACATGAGTCTGTTGATTATTACGAGTCAAAAGAAAAGAAATGTGTGTGTGTGCACTTGTACAGCTCTTGGTTTGAGATTTAGATCATCAGAGTGAGGACAATTTTGTAAATAGGTTGGCTGGTCCTCACTTTCTGAAAGCCCTTGAAAAACCTGTTTGAGGGTCCAGACTTGGTTTTAGGGGTCAGGTTATAATTGGGTAAAGGGTAGGTTTAGGGTGAGGGTTTAGGAGAGACACTTAGGTAGTTTTAGGGTAAACAGCTATGTAAAAATGTATATCCTCACAAAGATAGTTATACAGAGTCGTGTGTGTGTGTTTGTGTGTGTGTGTGCGCGACTACCAACTGGCATCGACACGCTTCAAATGAGCACGGGAAACATGTTTGGAATATTTGAATTTTAAATTTGGTGTCATGGGCCAATGCAAAAAAACACACAAAAACCAGACTAATTCACCTGTTCTGCCAAGATCTCTCCGCCACAGCGAAAATCTTCAATTTAGTCAGTAAACCTGGGTTACTATCAGAAATGACAGCTGAACTTGATGAAATTGTACGATCAATTGGAAAACAAAATTGCAATCAGGCCAACATGATTTCCTGGTGCTCAGACCATGCTAATTCAGCTTCCAAACACGGGTAAATGTATTTAAACAGCATAATGGCGTATTACCATGCCGTCCTCCTTTTTTCACTGTTTGCTTCTCCCATTAATCTCAAACTTCTATTTGCATGTAAATGTGGTCATATTTTATATCATCAAAATACATGAGGCTCCGCCGCAGAGTTGCACATGTGCTGGAGAGAGAGAGAGAACAGAGAAACAGCGAGCCAAAGAGACAGAAAGTAATGCATTGAACTCTGATGCACAATTACTGACATTTATGAGGAATTTCAAAGGCCTCGGTCCTGGCCAGGCTCGGAAAATGAAGAAATCAACAGGGACCGATATCAATACGGCAGCAGTTGGAGGCAGAGAGTTAGTAGCAGGTGTTAAAGGGTCACATAATGATTAATAGCGCGAGAGCAGGGGTTTCTCACCCACAAGCGCCGAGACCTGAACCCGCAGGCTCAATAACGCAAGGGCTGTTCCGGGCTCCTGTCCTCGCACTCCCTGTTGGTGGAGAAAGCAGAGATTGCTGATTCCCACTTTAACAACTTGAGAGGCCAAATCCAGAGGGACTCTGTCACGCGGCTGGAGTCTGTTCAAGTGAGAGAAAACCGAGAGAGGGGAGGCAGAAACGCAGCAGTGACGGAGGCTTAATTGGTCGGTCATCACTATTTCATATGCAGTTTATCCTTCATAATGCCTGGATACACCAGGACGTAACGCACTTCATTTCACATCATGCTGATGGATTTCCGCTGGGAATTAACATGCTCATATTTACTTTTATTAATGGTATAGTTTAAACCATTATGGGGGGGTAATTATAATAATAATAAATAATAATAAACAGACTAATGAACATAAATAAATAAATATACTCTATAACTCAATCATTTGGAATCATTTTTTTTTATAAATAGTTGTAATAAAAAACAAAATTGATTGATTGATTGATGAAGAAAGCTTTATATTTGTATGCATTGTGTATTCTATTGTAATAGAAATGAAAATTAATTCCAGTGATTTCTCCAGTGTTCAGTGTGACATGATCTTTCAGAAATCACTTTAATATGCTGATTTGATCTGTTAGATTTGTTTTATTAGTATTATTTTATTTTTGATACACTCACATTCAGAAGTTTAAAAAAAATCATAATAAATAAAATGAAAAGAATACAAAATACAATAATAATAATTGTATTCAAAATGTGTTAAATTGATCAAAAACGACAGCTTTATATTTTCACAAAATTCGATTAAAATTGATTATATGAAAATATATTTAAATCATAGAATACCTTAAAATAAATTTTAAGCAAAAAAATAATAATTATAATATTTACAATAATTATTAAATATAATAAAACAAATAAAAATAAATAAATGTTACTGTTTTTACTGTGTTGTTGGTCAAATAAATGTAACGTTGGTGGGCAGAAGAGACTTCTTTTATCTTTATTATTATTTTTCCGTTTAACACAAAAGGAAACATTTTTCCATATAATCACAGTTTAACATGATCATAAATGCTGTATTCTGTTGAGTTAGACTGTTTTAGTCTTTTGCTTAAGTGCTATAGGCAAAAATATAGCACTAATCATTAGGATATTAAGTAAAGATCATGTTCTGTGAATATATTTTGTAAATGTCCTACAGTAAATATATTCAAACTTCATTTTTATTTGTACTTCGCATTGCTAGGAACTTCATTTGGACAACTTTAAAGGTGATTTTTTTAAAATGTCAATTCGTTTGCTTAGATTCCAGATTTTCAAATAGTTGTATCCCGGCTACTTCTGTGTGTTATAGCTCGTCTTATAGCTCGTTATTGTTTGTATATATATATATATATATATATATATATGTATAATAAGATGCGAGTTTGATTCTTTTATTCTGTAAGACTGCTGTTGTGACTTGAAAATGGAGTCGTGATTGCAGTTCCTTTCATACAAAAGCGAGAGAGGCGAGTCGACCAGAAGCCTCCGGCTCGGTCCGATCCGCTCAGAGATGATCAGGTGGAGGAGAGCAGAGCTCTATAATAAGAGAGCACATAATGAAGTGAATGGCAGCCCAACAGCTCTGACGCCGCTCTCCCTCTGTGCTCGGGCCCTTATTAACAGAGTCAGAGCCCGCCATCATTATCCAGTAAAAAGCCTGATGATTGGCCGCTCGGTGGCAGGCCCCTGGTGGCTGTCTTTGTCAGCGATACGCCCGCTGTGGAGGGGGAAGAGAGAGAACAGAGCTTCACTCTTTCTGTCAAAACTAGCTTGGCCAAATGTTATCATTTTAAATGCCATGAAAGCAGAGGGAGCACAGGCCTAGGGGGTTTACACATCCCCATATGCTAGTGACAGTGATACAAGTGTAATTCTAGACTATTAGAGTGACACAGAGGATCATTTCTGCCCCAGAACATGAGACAGCTGAGGGGCTTATGTGGGACAGGCTGTCACGCTATAAAAATTTAAGAAATTCTTTAACCTGCCCTGCTTGCCTGATACCTCGGCCCTCCCCACCCACCTTGAATATTTTATGGGCCAAAATGATTTATTAACTTGAGACAGGTAGCACGGCGAGAGGCCAGGTAGAGCTGCTCCGGGACTGCGGGGTGCTTCATCTATCAGAAAAGAGCTCGGGGAGGCTGCAGAGCTCGTTTGTTACTGGCGGCTAACGGCGGAGCTTCGTCCACAGGTTACCGGCTGGAACGGGGCACTCCCACGCCGTTACCGTATTTAACAGGACCCAAAAATGACTGGAAAGTCAAATCAAAAGTGCATTCTCCATGAGTCATATTCGTATGTCGGAATAAGCCATTTATGGACCTAACATACACGGCCTGTGGTTTAATTGGGCAGATGCACTGATTTATAGTGTGTTAGAGCATAGTGTCTTCATCTGCATGCTACAGAGCAGGGAAGCATCGTATAAAAGATTGAATATTGGAGTCACATAATTATACATGGCATTGACATTATGCATTGTAGTTAAGTTACATATTTGACAGATGCAATGGAAATAATTTAGTACATTCATTGTGCATCGATATCTGTGACAGCAGTACAGGTTACAAAAGAGAGCGAGTGCATTTTTTTGAATCATTATTTTATTTTATAGTTACTCAAAATATGACAGATACAGTATTACACACAACTATCACTGATATAAAAATATTAGCAGGACAAATAAAAGTTATTTTATAACACCATATTTGTTAATGAACCTTTATGCACATAATTATGCATGGCATTTACTTATTATTTAATGCAAGCAATAAAAACAATTTAGTACTGTACATTCAATATGTACGCCATATTAGAATGAGCATTTTATGGACATAATACTACACATTAATTTATTCTAAACATACTGTGTTAAGTGCATCAGCACCTTCCATGATGCAAAGCAGTGCAGGGAAGTATCTTAAAAAATGATGCCCTGTTACACAAAACCTAATTCTTTCAAATTTGTGGAATATTACACTTTGCATTATCCATTTTCTATGTGACTATATGTTCAAATGTAATTGATTGCTGTGATCAAAGCTGTATTTTCAGCATCATTACTCCAGTCTTTAGCCTCACGTCGTCTTCAGAAATCATTCTAATATACTGATTTGCTAAAATGCAAGAAACGTTTCAGATTATTATTAGAATCGATTGTGCTGCTTTATATTTTGTTAAATATTTTTGATTAATAGATAAAGAGAAAAACAGTATTCATTTGAAATGTTGTCACATAATACATTATATATAAAAGGACTACTCCAATTATACTGTAGTGCAATCCTATATCATTTGCAATAAAAAAAAAAAAACAGTCATTTGTAGTAAAACATTTGTAGTGCATTTAAAGCATTTGTTTAAAAAAAGACAGGAAATATACAGAAGGCACTTGTGAGTGAAACCTAATGGTAATTAACAAATAAACTCAATCAATTTTCCGTCACTGAATGACGCTTCTCCCATCTATCTTTAGAGATTTGGTGTGGTTATAGCACATTAGAATCCCGTGTCAGTGGCGTTGTGCAGAATTAGTCTATTGCAGTGATAATCCACCGGTTTTAAGCATACTCATTGCTCATGATGTGCCCATGAGGGCTTTATGACATCTAATCCTACAGCTAATGAAGCCTCTAATGCCTTTCATTCACGGTCGAATTTAACCCAGGCACTCTGCGTCCATCTCACATTCGTCATTCAAGCCTTCGCGCAGCTCACTGCTATCGACAGCGTTTGGCCAACAATGTCAAAAGGGTCAGAGAGGGCCCGGCACCGGAGAGCACGGGGAGAATGAAAAACAGCCCTGCGCACCATCTGAATGCAGCATCCATAGATCGCAGCAGACTGGCACAGCGGCCCGTGGGGACGGCCAGAGAACAAAAGGCGTCCTTCTGCTAATTGACTGCAAAATTAGCCGGGCTTCCCAGTGGGACCAGCGCAAGACAGCAGCAGATGGAGCCGGACCGGACACTCTGGCGGAAAGAGCTCTCCCAACCTGCTGAGAGCCTGCCCACAATTATGGGTCACAACACTTCTTGTTTAACAGAACGCAGTGAAGCGCCGAAATCAGGGCGGAAGATTTAAAGGTCAGGGACCTGAAGTGCCGTGGGAGGCAGGCGCTCGAGAGCACCATTGTCACCGAGGATCTGTTCTTGGCGCCTCGGGATGTGCAATTGTCACCTTTGAGAGATTTCAAGAGGCATGGGAGTGTTTAAAATGTACCTAGCTTCGGGGCTTAATTCTAACGGCTCGAATGCACGACCAAAGACAAGTCATTTACAAATATTTGCTTCCCGAACCTGGAGCCCTGAAAGGCTTCAAATGCCTCCCAGGGCTTCTGTGGTGTCATTGAGCGGAAAAGCGCCTCGAGTGACTTTAGACCGCGCATACCCTTTATTGCAAAGTCAAATTCAAATCATAGCAGAAGTTTGTAAGGAGAGCGGTGAGAAGTATCTGGAGCGTCAAGTTGCGGGAGCAGATGAAAGGCGGGAGAGGACAGGCTAAATATTTGGCAGTCTTCACAGAGGCCTGTTAAAGGGAGCGGAGCAGCGTTCCCCAACCCTTGAATAAACAAGTAGCTGGTGTCGCTGTGAAGTTGAATTACATAGCTCAAAGCGCTTTCTTCCACTGGCAAAAAGCGTTCCCCTTTCTAGGGATTACTCTGAGGAATGTATTTACTGTTTCTGTCCCTCGCTCGCTCTCTCCTCCATAAAGGATATATGGAAATCAGAGGGCTACAGACACCACTCAGAAGCAGGCGTTTTGAAATTCCCAGAAAGGTGGAGAGAAAACTATATTGTCCTTTTGAGGTGGGTGGATGCTTTCCACTCCACCTCACCATGACTGTCATAGTAATCTGATATGACAAATTCACATACAGTGGATTAGCGAGCGGTGGAGAAAGCCAGAGCGCTTAATATTTGTTGATGTCGCTTTCATCCGGCCGCTCCGTGTCCTCGGGACACGGTTACCTTGGCGATGGGGCTGCAGCCCAAATTCCGAGGAGATGGGCGCTCCTGGAGATTCTGGGGGCCGCACGCGCTGCCATCGCGATCTTTGATGTTCCCGGACTCTTGATGTCAGGCTATGAAAAACGCTTAGCTCGATTTAAGCCTCTCGCAAAAAAAGGGCTAACAACTGTAATTAAATCATTAAATTCTTGTCTACGCTTCACAGAGCATAGAGAAAATTAACTTCCCACCAACCTCATTTTCTACTTGAACATGAAATAATGATTTTTTGCTCACATAATTACAAAGCTAACATCTGATAGAGTCAGCATCCAGGGGGGATTATCACATGCATGAGTATTAGACCTCATTACCAGCTTGACTGCAAAATTATTACATCTTGTAATTGGATGGTGAGATTTATATACAGATTGGCCGGGTTTCTGTAAGATTGTAATTACAGGCTTCATTGGTTCGCTACTTATCGGAACTTCACAGAGAAAACAACTGCTAGAATGAAATGAGCATTTCATTAACCTATAGCCTTATCATGGGAAAACCTGTGTAACGCTCATGTATGCATTAACATAAATAGGATCGTTCATTTCTCCGGCAGATAGGGCCGAGTCTCATTTTTGGCGAGCCGGCCAGGAGGGGTCGCGCCGTGCCCCCGCGGCCGTCTCATTTGCCTCTCGTAATCCATGTAGATAGAGAGAGAAAACAGTAAATTAGTTGTCTATTTCGCCAGGATGAACTCAATACATCCACTACTTAAAGACTAACCGGCTGTGAAAGCGCCGGAGCTTCGGCCGCGGTGTCTCCTCTGATGTTCTTTTCGCTGTTAACAAAATCTCTGGCCTTGTTCCCTGCCCGAGTACAACGGCAGCTGGAGATTGGATGCCCACATAAATAACCCCCTTACACAATGACACTGCAGGATCGATCCAGATTTGATGGGTACTCACACAAAGACAAGGGGGAGGGGAGCGCCGGAGCGCGAGGAGGAGGAGGAGGAGGAGCGGGGCCGGTGGGGCTCAAATAAAATTGTTCAATTACTGAGCAAACACTATTTTTCTTACTCTAACAAGAGATTTCACGGTGTGCTCGGCGAGTCGCCGGCCCAGCTGAGTATCACTAATGCCGGCATTACCCGGCTCCAATCAGCTGGGCCCTTGAAATGGACTTGCTATTGGACCTCATTGTTTGGATGGCTTTTTTCAGCTGGGATCAATGCCGCCTTTACATGGAGCTGATACAAAACCGGGGGATGCAACCTGCCACCCCCTCGGGCCAGAACCCCGAACGCTCCGCCTGAGAGCGTTCAGCCCTGAACGAAAGTGACACGATCCCGGACGGAGGAACGAGCACTGCCAGGCCGTACCTGCCAGACCCCTGCATGCCCTCCCGCTCCGTAACCTTGTACGCGGCGAGCGACTTCATAGATGCTGACAGTTCAATGAGGCACGCTGACTTAGTGCATCCCTTTGTGCCTGAAGGTGAACCAGTAATCTAGAGCTGAAAGAAACCTGTGTGTTTGTTTAACATGCATCGCAGGACGTCGAGACTTGCTGATTATTAGACGCTTGATCACAGCGGTTCACCTGGAGATAATGCTCCAGATCTAACAACAACTGATAACGACAAACCTGATCATGTGTAGACGCGCTAATGTCAGGCTAATGCGAAGCTGCTTTCGACTTTGCTTTCATTCGATATCAAAATGAGTCAAAAAGGGGGAAAAGAAAAAAAAAGTTCTCATTCGTGTGGAACGTATCTGATCTAGAGATAGATGAGTATGATAAGAGGGGGATAACTCGAGATCGGTGAGAGGATTTATTTTATTAAAGCACATTGAGAACGTCCAAGTTAAACTTAAAAGTGGAACTCTTCTTTCTGTCCCGAGATATCATGATATAGCCTGCAAACACACAAATACATCGATTGGACATGCCTTCTTTAAAATTCAATTAACAGATTTGCATGCTCTGTATCGCGTTGTGGGTGTGCATCTGCGTGTGTGTTCTGTGCGTTTGAATAAACGTCTTAAGGGTAAATTTTGCACATTCACTAAAATGAATAGATTATACAAGTGTAAAAGCTAAATGATCTCTGTAAAACTTCCATTCAGATGCTGAATTATGTAATCGTTTTTTAAACATCATTTTCATGAAGCTTTCAACAGAAGTCAGGGGAGAGAAAAAAAAGCTGGCCTACTTCTGCTCACACACTTCAGTGATATTGTGGAGGTGTTGGTTTGGATTAAGTGGCGTGCTTGAGATTTAAACGCAGGCCACCTGATGTCTTTTATCAGCCTGCAATCTGTGGTGAGAGGAGGCCTCCATTTAACAAACCATTACAACTGAAAGAGCCATAAAAGACTAATGCACATAAACACAGCCATTCTGTCTATTAATTACCTCTGGCCCTGTGGCAATGAGGGTACTTAACCTCCACTAGATCACATGGTGATATGTTTTCCTTAGAAAAGAGCCAAAACAATTAACATCCCCTCTCACATTTCTCTGCCTCTCTTTTTCTCTCAGTAGCCAATCACTTCAGAGAGGTGACCCTCCCGCTAATCAGCATTGACAATGCCCTTTGGGATGGCCAGCACCCTGGCCAGCCTTTGATATGTGAGCATGCTGGGGTGGGTGGGAGCAGGTTTTGTTGCCTTTTCCCTAAAACCCTGCGAGTGTTCCGAGAGGTGCGGGATTCTAGGAGAAAGACACTGATTAACCGAATACACACACAGCCGCATCAACCAGCTTAAACTAAACTAACCAGCTAGTGAAACGTGTCCAATTTATTTCTCAGAGCATGAGTCAGTTTATAAAATATTTAGTCATCTAAAACAAACAAACAACATAAACAATTATTAAAACAAAATGTCATCATCTTAGTAACATGTTTTGCTTGTTTTAGCATTAACAGATATTGTCAGTAATGGATTTTAAAAAATCAGCACGATTAAAATGTGTGACAACCTGCCACTTAAAAAAAAATATCCTAAAAGTATAATTGGTAACTTACTTACGGTAAGGTGTCATTTGTTAACGTTAGTTAATGTACTAACATGAACAATAGGTTTATTACAGTATTTATTCATCCTTGTTCACAATAGTAAAGAAAAATACAACCGTTTAAAGCAAGTTCACGTTAGATCACTGTGAAAAAAAGAAATAAAATAAATAGAAAAGTGTTGTGTTTCAGTGTTGAATTGATGGAACACTCTAAATAATATCATATTCTAATCATGTTATTTAATTCCAATTACTGTTCCCTTTTACATTGTGTGTTAATGTGTTTTTGTTTAAATATAAGGAACAAAAGCATAATTTGTTCTCTTATTAAACGTAAAAAATAATAATACAATGGTAATGCATATAAAATCCTATAGTCACAGACAAATGCTTGAACATAACTCATCTATGCTTCCGTCTCTTTCTGGCGAATTTGCAATTGAGTGGAAAGTTTGCAGGCAAGTGCCAAACCAGCAGATGCCCAGTAGTGTAGCAGATTCACTGCCAAGGTGTCGCTACAACGAGGTAAAATCTCTTTCCATATGCTCTGCTGTCAGCCACACACACCGCACTCTGGCCTTATGACATTTCCACACACCTCTTTTATTAGCCTGAAATTCCCTCTTTCCGTACCTGGGTGTGGTTCCTCATTCCTCTCGAATTCCTAGAGCAGCACTCTAATAAGGCATTTAACTGCTCTCCGGTTTATTGCGGCGTTGGGGGATATTTGGAGTTATTGGATAAACTTTATTTGTGGGCTGGGAGTGAACGGCACATTGTGATGGTTGGTGGTAACTGCTTTCTTCCGAATTTAGCTGGACTAGATTTCAGCACGTATAATTTGTTAATCTCTCCTGGGCGAGAGGGGCATACCAGAGATTGTTAACCTCATGTCAACTCGCCGAAGACAGAAGAGGACAATAAGGGACAATCATGTGTGGTCCAGCAGGCTGCTGACGTGATAACAGTTCCCAACACTGATAATCTCAAGACATTCCCAAAGTGCTGAAGGATCCTGGGCATTTTCAGCAGTTATGATTTCACACTTTCACGTGTGATCCGGTTCCTTAAATCATGCAGTGCTTTGATATTTGAGTTGCACATACATTTTTGAGTACATGTAAAATGTTCAAATAATTTTGAAAAGCATCATGCATCGTGATTATTCCTACAGATACACATGAGCCCGGCCCTAATTAGCTCACAAGTTTGTGGATCACGGGCCTGTTAAATCGGTGCACTTCCAAAAACCCTGAGCATCAAATGATACAATGATGGCTGGTGCTGGAAATCAGTGCAAAAGCTCCATTTGACCACTGCTGACTCAAGCACGGCTCTGGTCATCTCTGAGTCCAGAGGGGATTTACTCAGTAACCATGGTTGGGAGAGATGTCCTGGTTCCCTTTAATAGCATTAAGGGTTCAAACCGTTAGGGCTGTAATCTAGAGAGAGAAGAGACTCCAGCGCATGCCTTTGATCTCATTGCTTTTGGCTGTTTAAAGTTGACAGTTTAGTTGAATGCCATTCCCTGCTTTCGTTTGTGCTACACAAGTTTCACAGTGTTGTAAGAATTGCCCTACACCTGTACTTAAAGAATGTACATTGACATGCTTGAGAAACGCATTGATTTTTGAGTTCTATGAAATCCAATCACAAACAGGAGCCTGTGCTGCTAGATCTGTCTCATGAGGCTCGCATGCAGATGACAGAAATGGTCTAACAGAAAATAAATACTGCTGTTTTGTTTTAAATGCAGTTGTGCATTAAAGCCAGCTTTGACAAACAGTGTTTATATTACGATGACAGTCAGACAGCAGCAGAGTCACTGCATACAGCCAGCCTGAAACCCTTCAGAGTCTGAATATGAAACTCCACCATCAAATGCGTGCGTCTCTCTTGTTCGTTGTTTTGAAATGGTTTAAAAGTCTAAAAATGTTGTTTCCTAGAGTAAAAAAAAACCTTTGAAATATGCAGATTCCGCACTGTAATCACTGCTCTGCAAAGCTTGGCTTTGCTATTTATATGACAGAAGAAGAGCAGAAAAATAAGAGCTTGCTTAAGGGCATGTGTACTAGTGTACTTTCTATAATTTATAGATATGCGTGTATACATGCACGCCTGTCATTGCATACACATGCACAGTTTCGTTTTCATCTTGCACGGATATAGAGAGAAACGTATTATTTATATTATTAGCATTATTTTTATATTATTGTTTTCTTTTAGAAACCTGCCGTAATCAGATGAGAACATGCCACAGGTCTCCAGTGAAGTTGCTCTGGTCTCTCGTTGCTGCTGTTGCAGGGAAAGTGATAATGAGACTTTAACAAGCCCCGTAAATCAGTTAAGTGTGAACACGCTTTATTGCCCATAGATTACACGTGCCTTTGTTTGACGAGGGTCAAACTTCAACCCCTTCGCAATTTATTTTCCCTATTGACCCGAAAAAAAGGAAACTTGATATTCACCCCCCCAAAAAAGGTTTAGAAGAGAATGAAATAAAACAAGCGAACATTTCTAAAGACTAAAATTGCAGTAAATAATATATTAATAAAATCAATGTAACAGTACATGCTTATTAAATAACAATGATCTAAAGGAATAAAATGTCGAAAGTGAATGTTTGAATAAGAAGCGAGTAATTGAGCGCGCCTGACTTTCTTCTCTACCACATTTCTCAAGATTGAATGTCCTTTCTTAACGTCTGTGTCTCCATCGTTTAGAGATATTTTCAGTGTCATATCTGCATGATCTTCAGCTCTGCGCGTTTCCAGCGGGTTATCACCAGTGCCATTCCTCCTTCTGTCTGATGTGTTCCTCTGATTGGCATCAGTGCCCTCAGATATTTTCAACAGATCCTCCACTCGCGGCCATCTGGGGCAGATCACAATCACTGGCTTCATCTGAGCCGTTAAAGTATTAAATCCACTATATCCTTTCAACGAGCACAACTTTAGAAGCGCTTGAGCAGCGACCCCACGACAGAGCGAGAGCGAGGAAAACACCCGTTTAACGCGTGCATTTAATGCATCCAATAACAATAATAAAGTCAAATTTAATCAATAATTATGATCACGACAATAATAATAATAAACAAAACATTGCGATGCGAAATTGAATCATTTCGAAAATCACGTTTTGTAGATAAATCTGTCAATTTTATCCCGTTTCTGAAAAGTATTAGCACGTCGCATGTTTATTATACGTTGCATATATTAAGCAAAGACAGTGCATTATTATTAGTGGGAGGTATTTTGGTAAAGATGTGGCGGGATTAGTGAGATTATTGTTGCCGCACACACATTAAATCACAAACTGTTAGACCACAGGCGATGACTATTATTAGTGGTATTAATAATTTTGTTGGTTTGTGGCTAAATGGCGCTCGTGTGCATGTTAATGAAGTGCTCACGATTATTCACGACATCACCTCGTTCAGTATTTAACAATGAAACATAAATACAAAGTCCCCAACGCCCCCACCCCCGTGTGTATGCTTGAAAGTGCCTCTGGGTTATACGTGTGTGTGTGTGTGTGTGTGTGTGTGTGAGGGAGAGAGAGAGCGAGAGAGAGAATGGAAGAGAAAGACGTGTTTTAGAGACAGTTTGACACACATTTTCTGCCCTGATTGCCAATATCGAGAACAATTAATTAATCTGTTCTTCCAAAGGAACAAAAAACTGAATATGCTATAATTCGCATAATTATAGCCCGCATGATCATTTAAAGGTCGTTTGGAAGTTCATGCATTAGAAACTGTATTTCTGTCAGTACCAAATAAATAAAAGGGGGGAAAACAAATCCATGAGGTTTAGAGAATGGAAATGCACATCTTTAATTATTTAAGCTCACTCCAAGAAAACAGTAAAGCCAGGGTTTCATTTGAATAATTCATTTCAGAGTATATTATTTTACCAAATGTGCAGCTATAATCCCGTACGCAGTATTAGCAATCCAAAAAAAAGCACCTCGAAAAGAATGCAGTTGTTTGATCGTCAATACCTTATGAAGATCAGTGTCATCGCGAGTGTTGCTTTAATTCTCCAGTGTTTATAAGAATTACGAGCCATTCAAATAAGTTCCGCGTGCCTATCAGTTCATTTCCCCAGTGCTGGGCAGCTGTAAAATCGTGTAGACAGGTTGTCACACTACAGTGAATGGATTCTAATGCTAAACATTTAACATACAATCCTCCAAACAGTGCAAAAGTGGCCCTGGCCAATGCACTAACCACATGCGCCAACGAGGAGGAGCCTGGGACGCCAATCAAAGCATCAACTTCAAATTGTATCTGAGAGATCAGCCCAGGACCTAGGGGCAGAGACATCAGTTGGAGCTCAATTGTTGATCTGATCACATCCGACGGACTTGCTGCAAAAGAGAAGCTGAGATTTAAAGACGAGCGTTTCCCATTCTCACTCTTTGCGGCTTGAGAGAGACAAACTCTTTCGCTTCTTGCTTTGGTGGGCTATTTGCTTTTTTGCCTTGTTTTGGCTTGCGACGTGGCGAAGGAGATGTCTTTCCCCCAGCTGGGTTACCCGCAGTATTTAAGTGCCTCCCAGGCGGTGTACGGAGGTGATCGGCCGGGAGTGCTGACTCCTTCGTCCCGCGGAGGGAGCGCAGAGATCGGGGGAAGCGCGTCGGCGGCGGCCGCTGCCGTGTCCTCGGTGCTGGGCATGTACCCCTACGCACACAACTACAGCGCCTTTCTGCCTTACACCAGCGCCGATCTGGCTCTTTTCTCCCAGATGGTAAGAAAAGCAGATGTACTTTCGCCAAAGCTGCACGCTTTTGTTTTGCCCTGTATTGTAGTGGATCGTCAACCATTTTTGGGAGACTGCCGCACATGCTTGGTTAATGTAATTTAAGCTTGCACTGTGCATGGGAAGTTTGTCCGTAGATTTGAACATTGAGACTGGGCTATTTTAAATGGCATTATGGAATTGGAAAATGCATAATACCTGCAATTTTTCCGCCGTTTTATACCGTGAGAAAAGTTTTATCGCGGCTCGGGTTTTGAGTTGAAGAACAGTTGTTCGGGGTTTTTCTAATAACTAGAACCCTGTGCCATATTTCTACTTTTTAAAACACGCTATAATTCTTACTGAGCTTCCTTTTCATTTAATAATTTATTTAAATTGTTTCGATCGAGAATTGTGATGTTCGCGCTGGAAGACCATACAAAACGATATGTTTAAAACGTTGTTGTCTTAGAAAACGAATTACACTTTAATAGGCCACCTAATGCTTTCTCTAAATGATCAAGAAAAAAAGCTATGATTATAAAATGGGCAAAACGAGTTGATGTTGTTGAAATTTGATACTCGATAGAATAACAGAATCCCGTTGCCTTACCCCCCTCCCAAAAAAAGAAAAGAAAAAAAAGTGAGATATATAAATCAGCTGTGCCATTCGCTAACCTATAATAGCCTAAATTAATTTCAAATTGTGTGCATGTATCTCCTTTCCACGGGAAACTATTTACAATTCTATAAATATGATTGAATTCTAAGGAGAAAAATGCGAAATACTTTTTTCTCTTGCAGTTCTGCTTTTTCGATGACCAGACTATCTAACATTGTAGTATATATTTGTCGTTTATTTTATGGCACTGCACGAATAAAAAAAACATATATATATATATATATATATATATATAATACTAGTAATAGGCAAAGGCCTGTACGTCACCAGCGAGCCTTACATTAAACATATATTTATTACAGACATGTCGGACTCGAAATAACGCAATCATGTTGACCAACCGTGGCCGGGTGTTTTTTAGCCTTCATTTTTCAGAATGTCATTCGAATTAATTTTGTGATAATATTTATACTGTACATCGCTTTTGTGCGTTATCACTATCTGTGGCCTAGCTTTGTTTTATGCAACAATACTGGACAAAGGTCAAAACAAACGTTAGTTGTGAAATGTCGGGGATGTAAACAATACTGAATATATAAAACATCTCGATCTGGCGGAGACCAGGTTAAATTAGGAAAACACTATCGATAATTTTGCAAGAGAAAGTGAAAGTTTGATATGTAATTTGGCACAGCCCGTATTCATTTGTGCGCATGGTGCTGTCTTATAAATGACATGTGAATCATTTTTCTTCCTTTTGTCTTGTTTTCACTGCAGGGCTCTCAGTATGATTTAAAAGACAGCCCTGGCGTGCACCCTGCCAGCTTCGCTGCCCACACGAGCCCTGCCTTCTACCCCTATGGCCAGTTCCAGTACGGAGACCCCGCCAGGCCTAAGAACGCCACGCGGGAGAGCACCAGCACTCTGAAGGCCTGGCTCAACGAGCACAGGAAAAACCCCTATCCCACCAAAGGAGAGAAGATCATGCTGGCCATCATCACCAAGATGACCCTGACGCAGGTGTCCACCTGGTTCGCCAACGCCAGGAGAAGACTCAAGAAGGAGAACAAGGTGACATGGGGCAGAAGTAAAGAGGACGAAGACTGCAACATTTTCGGCAGCGACAACGAGGGGGACGCTGAGAAAAACGAAGACGAAGAGGAAATAGATCTGGAGAGCATCGATATCGACAAGATCGACGACAACGACGGGGATCAGAGCAACGAGGAGGACGATGAAAAGCGCGGGGAGCTCGAGGCCTTCGAGAAATCCAAGTCCAACGCCATTTCCGGCAGCAAAGAGCCGTCGGACGGAAACAACAACAACACTAGGGTTCTGTCGCCGGGTCGCCAAGGAGGCTTTCAAGTTCCGGTTAGCAACAAGCCCAAAATATGGTCGTTAGCAGAAACCGCGACCAGTCCCGATAGCTCGCAGAAACCCACGTCACCCTCGGTTCCCGCCACTCACCCGGCCTTCCTGCCCAGCCACGGACTGTACACGTGCCAGATCGGGAAGTTCCATAACTGGACCAATGGAGCGTTTCTGGGCCAAAATTCCCTGCTGAACGTCCGGTCGTTCCTGGGCGTCAATCAGCACCACCACACTCACCCGGCTCACCCACAGCAGCAGCAGCAGCAGCCCTCGGCGGTCCTGGTGTCATCGATGGCAGCCGGGAACACTGAGAAGGCGCCAGAGGACCTGAGTCCAAAACACATAGGTATGCGCGCTGGGCCTGTGCGTGCAGAACTCACGTGACCCACATGGCCGCAGAGCCGTTTTAAATGTCGCTATTAATAATAATAATCATGATGATAATAATAATAATATTTTTACTGATTTTGTTATTTTTGTCCTAAAAGTCTTCGCATATGCATATATAGTATATAATAAAATAAAAATAAATCTGTAGCTAACAATAAATTCGACAATAAATTTCCATCAATCTAATTCCAACGTTTTGCTTTTAAATCTCAGATCGGGAAAACGTCCTCAGAAACGAATCACCAACGCAACCTTTAAAGTCATCCTTTCGTCCTCTTCACGACAGGTAAATTTGAATTGTATTATTCTTATTTTTCTTTATTATTATTATTATTATTTATCATTAGCAGCTACTGGCTATCCTTATACGAGATTAAACGCATCGAACGGCTGCTTTTTAAAACTGCTTATCGGAGAAAGACTCTTGGGATAAAGCTATTTCCTCGCAGACAGGCAGAGAAAAATCTGCGCTTAGCGCTTATAATAAATAGTTGTGCTTTTCCTGGTGACAAAAGGCCACGGTTCCCCTCCCCACACACACTGCGCGTCTCTCAGGAGAATAACTACTTATCAAGTCACCGAGGCTGTGTGCCTTTCCTAAAGACCCTTGGGAAAAGCGAACCTCGGGGGAGCAGTCTTGCTCAAACTTTCCCCTTTTAAGTGCCACAATTTCAGCAGCCCGTTTGATGACTGGACTTATTATTATTATTTATTTCCTGCATAAATTACGCGCCAGTGAAATCGCCATATTGTATTGAAAGTCCAAAGATCGAAAAAGAGCTTTTCTAAATGTTCATGTGGATGGAAAACAACAATAATGATACTACTAATAATAAATAATCATAAAAATAAAGTCCAAATCAGTGTGCAAAATGCTGTACACTTATTTATATACACGTGTGTGTGTGTGTGTGTATATATATATAAATGTCCATGCATGTTTAATTATTATGCTATAACTATAATAAAACGTGTGGGAATTTCAGTGTGTGGTTAACCGTGTTTAAAACTTCAGACTGTTGTTGTGAAGACAGGACTTCATCGCATCACATTCATTTCTTTCTTTTTTTCTCCACAGTCCCAGAAACCAGCAGGAATCGACACAGAGGGTCCTCACAGCTCTCTCTTCCGCTTGATCAAGACATTTGCCCCGCGAAAAAAGGACTGATGGCACTCATAAAGGGACAATGAAATCTAAATCAGTTCAGCATAGCATTCAGTGACTCTAAAAGAAAATGCCGAGTTTGATTAGCGCCCGCTGGAGTTGTACATAATGACACCTGTGATCCCTTCCTTACCCTGGGACATTGGTAGGCTTATTTTGTCTTCATGTGTTGGTGTTTTCCTTTAAGGTGACCCACATTTGTAAATAGTGAGTTGACGGAGTTTGTTCAGATCATATATTTTGTCTAATAAACTAAATGAAATTATAGACACATTTTAAGTACTCTTTTTGAGGGTTTTTTGTGGGTTGGCTCGTTTTCTGAAGGGGTTTTTTATCTTTTTTTCTGTTTGTCTTTTGCATTTTATTATTATTATTATTATTATTATTATTGAGTACATCATAACGTAATTGTGTTAATAATAATCGCCGATAATACTAGCGAATGCTCTTAAAGGTGAAGGGAATAACGCTGTCGGTTGTTGAGTTTGCATGAGGCCCAACAGATCTCCAGATATTCTGCGGGAGTGTTCAAATTCAATTGTTAAATGGAGCTGGCTGCAAATGCATTGAGGTGCTAATAAGAGACCAGATGGCTGCTGGCGGCGGAAAATGGACCGAAGCAGCTGGGAATATCATTAAGTAATAATGTGGGAACGCCCTGTGCAAACAAAATCAAATGGTTAAAATCTAATCTGTCAGAGGGGGAAAAAACTCGATACGATAATAAATTATTAATTTGTTGAGGAGAGTGACATTCAGTTCAGAGGCAGTGTGTGGATTGAGGCCTGTCCGCGTCATCAGCACGAGACACTAGCGCTCATTTTGCGTACGATTTATAACCTAATAATTACAATTTATTCGCAAAATTGCAGTTTTAAATAGCGGCCAAATAGTACTTCCGTTTCAAATCAAAATATAAACGATTGTTGGACGGGATGTGTTATCTTTTTTAAGAGCGAAATTCACTTTTTTCCCGTTAAATAATTAAAATGTAACCATTCAGCCTAAATTAATCAATGAACACAAATGTAATTTAAGGTAATTAAAAATCACTCCAATGGTGACTACAGAAATTGCACACAAAAGTTATCGAGTGATATGCAGCTGTTTTGAGCATCACAGGTTAAGTGATTCTGTATGGCATTGTCAGTTATATTTAGACTCTATACATACTTGTCCTCTTTATTTCTTATTCCAATCAAAACTCTATTGACGCAGGAAAAAACAGAAAATGCCGAATTCCACATAAACGACAGTGTGCAGCGACCTCTATAGATCGTTCGGGTCATTACAGCTGCTAAACACGGGAAAAAGACAGGAGAAATTCATAAAAAAAAACTACAGACTGCATTTCAGATGAAAAAAATATCTAATATTTCCTTCCCTTTTAAATAATAAATATTTGACCAAGACAGTAGACTTTTTCATAATATAAAAGAGGCCGTTCCAATTGCATTACCAAATCATTACATATGCGCAATTCGAGCACTAAAATAATCAATGCGTTTTACATTACAGCCCACAAAACTGAAACATCTGTCAATTACAGTAAGACTAAATTAAACAGTTTGGAAACGTCAAAACATTTAAGGAGGATTTTATGCGACTTAAAAATCTAAACTCCGATCTGTTTTGTTAGTTAAAAAATATTATTGTAAAGTATTTCTTTATTTATTACATTAAACAACCTAAAATAATAACGAAAAACATGATAACATGACGTTTTAGTTTATGTTCGGCATTGTTTAGCAGTGAATAAATAATTAGCAGCAGAAAGGTATGCTCCCTATCTATCTATCATTATTATCATTATTATTGTTGTTATTATTATTATTATTATTGTTTTTGTTGCTATTATTAAAACACTCTACGAACAGTTTTAAATTATTTATCATATTTCCCCTATTTTCGTCGAAAGAGCAAGAAACGCGCACTTAAAATGTTTTAACCACAATCCCTCTTAAACAATCATTACATTAGTAATAATAATACTAATACTGAAACTAATAATTATAATAAATATGCCTTGTTCAAACTGGATGAAATCAGGGCAGGTGCGCTCTCCTCGTTATTTCCTCTTCATGTCGTTTCGTAGCTCGTTGTGGTTGAAATGCAATAAGCTCCCGGTGTTTCATTTCTATCTTTTGTCCTGGGCTAGCATGGGGTTCGAGCTGCAGGCCATCGGGCCGGGCTTCGCTAATGCGCGCGCAATTACTCACTCTGTACTCGATGTACAGTCAATTGTCTAACGAGAAATAAACGGGGCTGGAACTCATAATTACTCTGACACTCGCAGCTCCTCTCACACCCGCCCCGGGCGATCAGCCACAGCCAGGAGAAACCAGGGCTGGAAATATAGAGAGAAATCACAATAATCGTTTAAATCATTATCATAATCTTATTTGAAAGACACGGATAATGGCGCGCGCTGTGGTGACATTAAAGCCATGCGGCCGATAGATATAATAAATAATGCAGCAGCGCACTACATACTAGCGCTGAAACTGTTCTCTCTGAACGGTTCTCTCCCATGATGCCTGTGTCTCTGTCACAGAGAGAGAGAGAGAGAGAGAGGTGAACAGGGAGGAAAGTTTATCACTGTCTTGTCTTTTTGGCAGAAACAGGTCATTGGTTTCTACAGCACAAATGCCCCTTCATCCACGCCCACCATCAGCACCGCCCCACGCTGTTGTCTTTTTGAAGATGCTGCCAGTATCTCTGAAGAACTAATCCATTTATCTAGTTTCATGAGTGCGCTGGGTGAATACCTTCAACAATGGCCGGGCCCTGCTGGGAGCCGCGAGTCGGGGAGTCCAGGAGTCACACACATCCACACTTGCCATACACCGTGTTATGGTTTGACTACTCTGCTGTTCCTGCTTTCCAAAACAACAATAGAGGCTGAATGGGACGTATACCTTGGTCATCGTCTTTTCATCCCAGGAGCTATGGGTTGCTGTTAAACATGCCACCGGATGAGGCTGGGCCTCAGAGAGAGAGAGAGAGAGAGAGACAACTGCTAGTGAAGACTGCCATGGCTTTTACAATCAGTGTGTGCTGCTGGGAAAACAGTAGTGAGAGCCCAGACACACAGATACAGTGCACACTTCCTGTAATCATCTGGAAAAAGTGTTGGTGATAACAGATTTACATTTGACAATTCTCAGTTTTCCAGTAGGCTATATAACTAATCTACACTGGGGGGAAATAATCCTGTAATACTTGTCTCAAACCTATTTTTATTCAGAAATTGCTAGCAGATTTTACAAAGAAACAGTTGGTAAAACTGAATTAAACATGACAATTTAATGTAGAAATCTTTTTAATAAGAAACTTCTTTACAGCTTATGTTGCATATAATACTTTTGCATTATACAATTTGGTTTAAATAATGTTTTGAGTGTATTTAAACATTTTACATATAAATAATACAATAGTACAAATAATAATAATACTGATTATAATAATAATACAAAGTTTAACCACAGCACCAATAATAAGAATATATACAATGATAATTATTATTAAACACTATGAATATAGACAAGAAAACGTTAAAATTCAGTTGGATTTTGTGGCAAAATCAAACTCTTCTAAAAGTAGTTTGAGATACGTTTTAGATTAAAAATCACAAATAAGAAATATACACATGAAGAGCGTATTTGCAAAAACAGATTATTCTGTTTCTAAATGGTCAAAAATCATGTTTTTTATGTGATGTTTTTATTGTGTTAGTTAGCTGTATATTTTTATTTGTTTTATTTGTTTTACCCAATCAAAATAACCCATGTGTAGTTTGAGTAACTGGAATGCACATGAAAAAAAACTTGATTTTTGAAATCAATTCTGTTACAGAATTATCTGTTTTTTCCAAATTAACTCTTCATATATTCTTTGCAATTATTCTTTGTGATTTAAAACAAGAATATAATTATCCCAGGCTTTTATGTGTAATTTTTCTACAGTCTTTATAGAATAGTCTTTCTAGACCTGAGGAAGATAATCCAACACTTCTGCCAGACATTTTGATTCATGTTATCAAAAACAAAAACCTGGACACATATAAAAAAGGAAAGCCATGCAGAATTATGAGGAAGGGTCAAAGGTCATCAGTCGTGTAACATCACACCTTTAATGGTTAAAACCATTTTCTAAATCTCAGTGAGAGCCATGCATCAAAGCAGACATAAATCTGTGGCTCAATCTTTGTTTTAGACATGTTCTGGAAATATTCACAGTGCATTCGTTTGGGTTTTCCAACTGCTAACAAGCATCAAATAAACAAACACGCTCTGTAAGAGATAACCGGTAGCTGAGATGTGTGTCTGCTGTATGTCTGCTTATAATGCACTTTTCCCGAAGCCCAACACAGACTCTCTGCCCCTTCCTTCCCCGAGGCTGCTATTGTCTTGTGCTGCGCCTAATAAACAGCAGACAGCCGTTACAGAGCTTTATCCCTCCGCATGAAAATTTCCACAGAGACGGATAATAAAGTCAGACTTTCCTGCGCTTCTTTCTGATGTGATGCCATTGTGGGTTTGGGTTAATTCCAGAGGTCTGTACAAAGAGGAGCGGATGTATCTGAAGTGTCACCCAGCAGCTGGGGCCCGGCTCTGTTATTCCCCTCCGCACATGTGCTCCGCAGAGGCTGATATCAAATCGCTCCTCTAATCTGCATCGCGGCCCATGTTCACGTCTCTCGAACCGGCCGTGGCCAATCGGGATCTAAAGCCACTCGCGTGTTATTGGACGAGCGATGGCTGCCGGGGCTGGAAGCAGCCGTAGATGATGAATTAGTTTGATGCAGCAGATCAAACACTGATATGGTTCAGTATACGTTGGTGATTGTGGACACAACGGAGTCCGACCGGTTCCTTATTCCTGTTTGGCTCGGTGACCTGGAGCTGTTTGAAGTTGCCCAACCCTGACAGCTGGCAGTAGACTCGTTAGCATTCAGGGTGTGATCGTACAGTACGGCCCATGCTCCGTGACATCACGACACCAAAACAAACTCCTCATGTTTCGCAAGCATCTCCGGCACAGCCGAGGGAAGGATTCAGAGCAGTCCGACTCAACAACAACAACGTTAGCATGTGGATAAACAATCATGCTGCCTTCAGTATAGAGAGAACAGCAGATCATTTATAAGACAGACACACGTAAACGTTTACTATTGCAATTTCTGGTGAAAAACTACATTACCCATAATTCTGCACAACATCTCAACCAATCACCCAGCCTCTACTCAGAATGACTCAGTAAATTAAAAATTGATTCTACAATATAAATTAATGACTTACTACTACTTAAATGAATATCTTTGTATTTCTCTATCTTTGTTTTTAATGTAAATATGTCATTGGCAATGAATCATAGGATTGCAGCTCACTAAAGCAATCTTGCATCTTCGTCTTTTTGGCTGATTTTCAAATACTTTTTTTTGTTTTGTTTTGTGATTTACCTCGTTAGAGTAAACAAATAATATATATATATTTTAAATCCCTTTTGGAAAAATGAACAGAAAACCAAAGCAAATTAAAAAGTAGATGAGCAATGAAGTGCTACATTTGCTTTCCTTTTTATCTCTTGATTTTAGAAATAAGTCAAGTATCACTACAACTAATGTGCATACTTTAAATTATGTGTGGTGTTAATAAAGATATCCCTTTATTATTCACCTCATTGCTGGATGGTTTGGTTCATGGCTTATAACTATTAAATAAAAGAATAATAATAATAATGTTTGGAAATACTTCCAAAACTAAAGCAAAGTGGATGAGTAATGCTGTTGCTTTTCTTTACATCTTTTTATCTCAAAAATAAATTAAGCCAAGCATCACTACACTGTAAAACATCTGTCAAATTCATGATAAAAAAAAACTGGCAGCTGTGGTTGCGTTTTAGGCTTTACCGTTTTAAGTTAAATTTACAGTTAAATACAGTAATTTGATTAACTGATACAATATTAATTTACCAAGCTATTAAAATAGTGAAATGTTTTTGGAGCTTTGAAATACACTGATAAGCACCAAATGCAGGTGATGATGAGAAAGTGCTACTGTATGATGTACCAAAGCCCATCACAAGCAGCTTTTAAATATGAATATATACAGAACGAGCTTCGTGTCATTCACACAAACACTAAACACCATCATGAAGACACTCATTAAACTCAAATATGCAATAAACATTCATTTAACAACATTACATGTAACATACAACCCTAATAAACATAACTGATAAGAAATACTAAGAAGAAAATAGTTATTTCAAAGAAAAAACATCAAATTCAATAAATCACAATGCAGGGAATTCAGGGAACGTCAGTGTATGTTTTTTCCCCTGTAAATTTTACAGAAATTTACCGTTAACCATTTAGCATTT
The DNA here is from genome assembly GCA_032361065.1 of Enteromius trimaculatus. NCBI lineage: Eukaryota > Metazoa > Chordata > Actinopteri > Cypriniformes > Cyprinidae > Enteromius > Enteromius trimaculatus. The sequence continues at coordinate 148,817 of JAUMHP010000225.1, read as the reverse complement.
TTTCCCCGTTGCATATTCACAGTTTTTTACTGTTAAAATCACAGCCATTTTTTACAGTGTACAACTGATACTTTTTTTTTGTGTTTGTTTTTTTAGATCATAACCTTAAGTGTTAAACGCCATTTTGCAGTAATTGTGATTCCTCAAAGTCATGCGGGTTATCTATGAAAGGTGTCCTGCTACTTTACTATGTGTTTAGATGCAATGTTTTCAGCTGCTGCACCAGAAAACAGGTGAAAAATCCCACAGATGCACATTGAATGATCGGGCCACATCTACAGATCCAAGCAAGGGCATACCAACACGCTAAAAAACACTTAGGAACACATTTGGAACCACTCAGAATCACTCCCCATGACAAACTAGCATCATAACAAGTTTTTCTGCCCTGGGAAGCACCACTAGTTTAAGCAAGGACAGCAGGAGCAGGACAGAAATAGCACCACAATGAATAACGCTAATCGCTGTTACAACCCTCAAAGCCAAAATGCAAGGTTCTCTTTTCAGTTTATCCCCACGATCAGTGCTGCCAGATCAGATGCGTGCAAAATCCTCCTTATTTCTGGAGAGCACTTACATCAAAGTTTCAAAAATATATAGTCTCATCCTGAGGAAATGCCATCCTGGTTTCACTGCGATCTGGTGGCCACATCTGCCACCAATATTGTCCAGCATGTGGTCAACTCGCTTCGCCTTTCTTTATCCATCTCTTTTTCTACTTGCTATCTGTTCTGCACCAATAATAGCTGAGCAGTCACTTAGTGTGAGTCATATTGTGCGGCTCGTCCCGCAGATAGAAGAAGATTTACGCGTACACTGACACGAATGCCACTAATGTCAGAGATTTGCTGGGAATGAGGAAATGATCAGATGTATATCTCAATACCCTGACAACAATAAACTGTGAGTTTTGGGAAAGAAAGCGATGGATGGGTGGGGGTGATGGTTTAATAAACAGTAAGACATTACTTTGAACGCCGAGCCACGGTGCGATTCTAAAACGGCCTGCAGAAGATAAAGGACACGACACAATAAGTCAACCTATTGTTACTTCTTTTTACATTCCGTGTAAAGCAGAGGCAGGGACAGTGTTGAGCCGAGGGAATTCTAAAAGAACATCTTGACACCGATCACCTCCAATAACACTATTATGTGAAAAACAAACCATGCATCATCATGACTGTAAAACACTGAGATGGATTTTCACGGATCTGCATTCATCACTCTTATCAAGCGAGGATGCGTGTATCCATCCTCTCTTACTAAGCCTGTAAGTGGGCATAATGTAGATTAATTTCAGTTTCTCTTTACACTGTCAGAATACATTTTCAATCATTTTTGGTATTGCTACTGCTGTGTAATCTAGTCATATATCCAGCACCAGTAGCATCACAGACCTCTCTTATTTTTTTTTTAAATGCATTTATTTATTTCACTTTTATTTATCATATTGTATTACGTTGTATTGTATTTTATTTTATGTGTTATATTGTCCAGTTATTGTAAATAAATAAAATTTCAGTGCAAATATTACAGATTTTACCTTTAAGTTCCACAATTAATGTAATTAAAAATCCAGATCTAGACAGGTGGAGCTGGGGAGGTGGAGGGTATCAGAAGAACTCTGACCAGCTTACAGCGAAAACTGAAGCCGATTATTGAGATTATATATAGACCAAGCAAATTGTATGATCACCAGTGTCATCATCATGCAGTTTTTGTTGTATGGATCTTTTTTAATGAATAAATAAAAGCCAAATCAAATATCACAATTAGTTAAAATAATTTTCTATAAAAAGCAAATGGCCTGTGAAGGAAAAAAAAAGAAAATACTAACAGTGCAACTACAAAGTGACATTTGTATCAATAGAAAGATGTTTATTTTTATAGAAGCTGTTTTCAAAATCCTCAGAAGGCAGAGGAGACATGTGGCCACTTTGTCCAGCATCTTCTAGTGTGCGTTTGACCGCGTTTATAAAAGAAAAAAATGAAAGGTTGTCCGTCCTCGCCCAGATCACGGGACTCTCCTTCCCGGAGATTTCCATCAAGAGTCAGTGGGCCACCGCACTGCAATCTGTGTAGAGCGCCGCCCCTTTTAACTAAGATTAGTACGGTTCTGATGGAGCGAAGCCTTTAAAATATGTATCAAAGCTGTTGAAATGCCAGCAGTTGGTGTGTGGCAGGCAGGGGAGCGAAGGATTGGATGAAGAAGTCAACCCAACTTCCAAGTCTTCCCAGCATGCCATTCCAGCCAGTTGTGTGCCGGCCCGACATCAATATCAGTCACTTCTCACTCTTAAAAAAAAAACAGGGCCGGGGCCAGGGATGGGGGGTCCGGAGCCGCTATCTGCCATCCATTGCCGCATTGTGAGGTCTGGCACATTGATTGCTTACCCTCCATCTCTCCTCAGGAAGCACTGCTGAGAAATCTTTAGGAGCTCCTGCGCCCATCAGCAATGCTTAAAAACCTGCCAGTTTAACAGCTGTGTGGTGCTCTGCCTCCGAGCGGAAGTGTGCGACTCTCACCGTAGCGGGAGTCTTTCCTTACGGCCGCTGCTGCTGCTGACGGTGTTAATTGGCTGATTCTAAAGTGTGCTGTACCTGCCCTCGTCTAATCCCAGCACGGCCGGGGAAAGCAAACGTTTATCCAGCACCCTCCCCGTTTCTGCAATTCACTCCAGCCGCTGCCCTCTCTGACCTTGCGAAGAAAATACAGGCCTGTTCCGATTGAGTATCAGCCCGAGTCCTCTGTTGTGTTACAGAATAAAAGCACCCAACCCCCCAATCCCTTCACCCCAGTCCTCCTCCTCTTCTCTTTCTCCTCTGCTAATGTAGTTTCTGCCCTGGTGTGACACAGTATGGGAGGATGTGATTTCCTCTGTGCTCTGTTTTGACTTAGCATCGGGGTGGATTGTGGGTAAAGCCTTCAGTGTTTACCGGTCTCTCGAAGTAATCAAACACTGTACTAGGTCTCTGTATCGGAAATCAGTGGGGAATTTTGGACTGATTTGTCTGATGTGTGAGAATGTGTGCGTCACAAAACGTGTCCATGTTGACATCTGTCTAATTCACACCAAAATAAAGGGTGCTTTAATTGGATAAATAGAACAAAATGGCTTTTAATTTAACAATAGTTTGACTACAATAGTGTTTGTGTTTTAAAAGGGATTGGCCTATTACTATATACAATTATGTAGTTAGTTGAATTTTGTAATTTGCATTGATTGTTGTTTTCCCCATGTGTCTCCAAAAGAGAAAAACATTTTTGGATTGCAACCCAAAAGCTGACAACAAAAAATTGAGAAAAGAATGCGAGCTTCAATGCGATGAAGACACACCTTCACCCTTAAAAAGATGAAGGTGTTTCACAATGGCGTAGAAGAACCTTTTAGTCAAATTGGTTCCTTTCTTTTTTACAGTAGGTTCTTTGGTTAACTAAGGTTCAGTACCACTTTATTTTGATAGTCCACTTCTATCATTCTACTAACATTTAGTAACTCTGTAACTGCATTGTTAACTAGCAGTCATTAGAATATTAGTAGACTGTCAGCTTAATATCTTCTACCACACTATATTTTGATGACTCCACAACACACTACATACTGTTCTGACTATCAGAAACTTATTCTACTAACCCCAAACCTACCCTAACATATCTACTCTGAGAGTTATAGACGTGGTTACAAAGTTTCTTTTAGTTAGTAGAATGTCTAAAGTGGACTATCAAAATAAAGTGTTACCAAAGATTCTTCATATTATAAAAAGATAAGAAAGAGATGACGGTTATTAAATAACCTTTAAATTAAAGGTTCTTTATGGAATGGAAAATGGTTCTTCTATAGCATTGTTGTGAAGAACCTTTTAAGCACATTTATTTTTAAGAGTGCTTATACCTAGGCATTTTTAATGGTGAATGAAACTTCCAAACATACTTTTATGCATCTTTGATTATTGTAAATAAATACTTTTGATCCATGCATTACACATTTACCCTTTAAGTTGCACAGTTAGTGTAATTCAAAATCCAGATCAAGACAGGTGGAGCTGGGGAAGAGGAGGGTTTCAGAGCTTACAGCAAAAACCGAGGCAGATTGTTAATATGCTGCGCAAGCAATTTCTTTGGCTGCAAAGTTTGATTTAAAACCCTAACAAATCTGGTGTTGGAGGACAGTTTTGCAGCAAATCATTGACTGACAAATCTTTAGTTCAGCACAAAGTCTGTCAAACTGCAGATGCACCACAAAAGCACAAAGCGATCGCTGTAAAAGTGCAGAGCTTCACGCCACACAGTAGTGCAATCGATGGCAGCGGCCCAGTCGCTCAGGGTGGGACACGACAGTCAGGGAATCAGGCAGCGCGACAGGCCACAAACCTGTCCGTGAACCCTTCCACTCAGCAAATTCTCCTTTTATGACAAATTGATTTATTATGAGTATATCCCATCCAGCAATTACTGCACACACTGCACACATGAAAGCTCCATAAAAGCAAACCATCAGCACATACCAGCGGATGACATGTTCAGCCAGAGATAGCTGATGTGGAATGTAGACAATATCAGGAGGGGGAAAGACAAGGGGACCAGAGCGAGATGAGCCAAGCATAAGGTCTCCAGATGAGACCTGGTTAACCACAATCTGCAGAGAAGAGACACACACCCTGCTGTCCTCTGGGTGCCTTCTTTGTCCACTCCAAAACAACTGTAAACATTAGTTCGGAAAAACCCTCAGCAGCCTGTAGCCATTACGCTGCTACCAAAGGCGTGGCACGAGCAATTATCAACGCACAATATTTGGTTTGTAGGAGGACTTTTGGAAGAGCGCTTCTCAACTGTAATCTCACCAAAAGTTTGAACAGGAGTTCAGAAATGACTGGCTCTGTTTTCATTCGGAGGTTTAGCTAATCATGCTGGAAACAGCCACAGGCTGGAACTTGCAACGCATCCAGTTGGATCATCTTTGTGCATTTGTAAATTAAAATAAGTGCCTGTGCCATGCAACTGAGAGTGAAGGAAAGGTCATAACCAAGTTTAGCTGGATGTGAACCATTAATAATATAATGATTATTAGGACGATAAAAAATAATAGTTCACAGTGAAAAAAGGCGTAGAAATAATTGCCACTCACAAATGTTACACATAAAATAGAGTTAAGTAGAATGAATGAAATAGTATGTTCTTGTAAATCATGCTACAATAACAAATTAATTCATTTATTTATGACTCATTTGATCCTATGCTATATTTTAAAATACGTAGGTTAGCATGTTTGAGGTACAGCAGCTATATTAGTGAAAAGGAAATGCATTGCTTTTTCTATGCTTATTTACTAATTCTGATACACAAATTTGCACCCTATTAAACACACAACAGTAAACAATCCGATTGAAATAGGTAAAGAGAAATATGACACTTCCTGTATTTGTTTCTAGGGTGACGATGAAGAGAGCTGCAACTGTAGAAAAAACTATTCTGACAGCATTTTAAATAAACATTTATTTATTTATTTATTTAATACCAGACTTTCTGAACCTGCTTTCTTCCAAATACTAGCATCCCCCGAACACAGCCCTGAAGTTTACATTCTGCAGGCCTCTCTATCAGGACGTGCTCAGTGAAACGCTGCATATGCTACGTCCCGCATCCATCTCTCAAGGAATATTTGAATTAGTCTGAAGTCTAATTTGTTTTAGCTGCATATCAGTTCCACAATTGATTAGCTCTTTCGCCCAAACAAGGCAGCACGGGCTTGGTTTCACGCACGCATGCTGGACAACATCAGTCAGTGCAAACATTGAGAGAAGCCATGCCTGTGTGCAATGAGCTCCGGGGAGAGAGACGGCAAACTCTGGGTAAATACACAAGCCTTTCCAACAAGCCGTGTGATTTAAACGCTCACATACTACCTCTACATGTGTCAGAAACGGGAAACCCTAGATTTATTTTTCTTCGGCCCCCCTCGTGGTCTGTAGTCTTTCTTCGTTCCTTCTGTTATAAACTGGAGAATCTCTCGGTCGAGTTAGGTAATCCTGGCCCGTGAAGTCTGCCAGCAGTCACACAGATTCAGAACATGTGTTTGACTCGTTAAGCGTGGAGCGTGTCATCTTACTGCGGTCTCTAATGTGTCACACATTAACTCGTTTAGGTAAACCACCACTCCAAATATAAGGTTCGTGTTTTACACTTCCCAGAGTGTGCTTATTTAAACTACTGGAAGACTCATTCACGTGTTTGTCTAGCGTTTATTTGCTTCATCTAATGTCTTTGATATTAAAAAGCAGCATTGCTTTTGCATGATTGTTCGCCGTATTTACTTACCATAAACCGATAAGCTCACTTTTCTTTCTTGTGATGATGGATTTCTTGTTGAAGCTAAACTTGATTTAACCTGGGATTTATTGAAGGTTATGTTATCATAAAATAGCCAATAACTTTTTGTTGTTGTTGTTTTTGCTGTTGCTATTCAGGCTATAAAATATCAATTCATGTCCTGTTTGTGAATGTTTTTCCCATACCATAGAGGGAAATCACAGCATTGCAATGGTGCATTTAGTTTAGGAGGACATTAGCCTATAGCTTAGCAGACCTGAACTATAAAACTTCATTTAATGAGTTCTCGTGAAAAAGTTCACTTTCCACATACCTCTACAAAGAGTACTTATTGCAGCAATATAATGCAACTGAATGTGTTTTTGCTTAACGGCATTATTTGCAATTAAATGAACGCATTATAGTTTACATTTATATTAAACTTGTGTTTTTGACCCACATAACTTTTTTTCATAATTATTGTTAATATTGTTTTTTTTTTTCTTTTTTTCTTAATTAGTTATAATTGAAATATAATTGAAATGTACCTTCTGAAAGTTCTGACAAGTATTTATGATAACTGACACTTGTAGTCAAACTTGTGTGTGATGAATTCAAATGCACTTAACATTACACATTGATAATGAAGTTGCAATTTAGTGCAATTAAAATATAATCACTTGAAGTACACTACAAATTAAGTTTGGCCGGGAAAACACTCAAAACACCCTGAGCGTGAACTTAAAACTCAGACTCAGTTTATTATATTTGCTGCTGTGTATATAAAAACGTATCATGTTTTATGATGGCATTTGTTGTGGAAACTATAGACACTGATTATTGGATCATGTAAAGTCAGTGCTGGAGGGCAAATTAATTTCTGATGTATTTGAGTAAAGTCAACAGCTGAGCCTGGGCCGAACCCTGTCAAAATAAGCCCAGTGCTGTTATTTCTGCTGCGTTACTGTAACGCTCACAGTACAGTCTCACAGCAAATAATCACATCACAAGTTTCCCTGAAATAATGATGTCAGCGCACCCCACTGTTTGATGATTCCTGCAGCGTTCAGGAAATATGACGGCCCCCGACTACATGAAGACGCATTACGGGACGGAGCTTGGCTCTCGAGGGGCCCTCTCAATCTTTGTTCATATAAATTGAGAATAGGGCATTATTAGAGTGCATCTATTTTCGTTATCCAGACACAAACAAGCACACACTCTCAACAACATGCCTGAGTTCTGAGGCTGATCGAGGGCAGCCAGGGAGAGATGGAGGAGGAGTCGCTTCCCGTGGTGTCCCTGTAGACCGGCTCTTTGTGTAAGTAAAAGAGTAGCCCCGATCGCTGCTTCCCGCCTCACTCTGTCACAGCCACTCCACAACCACATATACATGACCCGCTGCTCCGCTTAATCAGCAGTAATGCACACAGTAATGCCGTGAACTGTTTAATATGTTTTCCGTGGAAATCTTTTTTTTTTATGCACATGATTAATCATTTACTGGCATCTCATGTTGGATGGAACGAAATTCCATGAATGAATGAGTGAGTGAGTAAATATGAATGAATGAATGAATGATATATGTACAAATAAATAAGGTTTTGCAAAACAAAACAAAACAAAACACAATTATGTATTATACATTTTGACTACAGGATGTGAAAGACAGGCCATACTTCTGTGGTGCAAAAACTCATTTTGTCTTCCATTGTTAGCTAGCAACTAGGCCTACCTAATAATAATAATAATAATAATAATAATAATAATTATAACTTAAAACTTATTCAAA
>JAUMHP010000225.1:118620-140618 GCA_032361065.1 Enteromius trimaculatus | reverse complement strand
TATATGTGTGTGTGTGTGTGCGTGTGTGTGTGTGTGTGTGTGTGTGTGTGTGTGTATACAGTATCTGGAAAACAAAGTCAAATGTCGATGAAGAAAAGCACTATTTGCAGACAGACAAAATCCCAGCAATGTGTTGCAGATGAGCAAATGCTGGAGAGAAAGAAAAAAAAAAGATACTGTACAGTCACAGATGTAAAACATCTGCATTAATGTGGATGTGACAGAAATCTGCTGATGCGTCCATATTCAAACTTATGTTATCCAGTCATGAAACCATATTAGCTGACACGCTAACATAACGGCTGGAAAAACATCAGGACGAATTAGGAAGGCTGAAGTAATCTGGCTTTGTATCATTTCAAGTGCTTCAATCACAGAAGTTTAGTCTTTAACACAGCTTTCATTTCCCAGCTCATAAGAGAAGTGAAGCTGTGCAGGACCCGAGTGAAAACCACAGCGAGTGAATGAATGACGGCTACTCCCTTGTTCTGACACCGCTCCAGAGTTCACAGAAGAAAGAAGCCGAGAGGAAGTTGGACTGAAACCCGGCTGAAGATGACAGGGAGAACATGAACGTCTGTTTCATTAAGAGCTTCACTGTCAAAGAGTACAGACTCACACCTCAGCATCTACTCATCATCAAACTCAGCAAACAAAACCTCAACAGCTGTATGTACTGAGTAACAGAGACAGACAGAGTTGGTAATGCTGGCAGTATTGCAGGCTACCAAGTTTTAAAATGACTTAACCAAATATACCCTACCACTAAACACAAAACAGTCTCTTCTGCTCGCACAAGCTGCATGCATTTAATCAAAAAGCTGGATTGTCAGCGTCATGACTCCAGTCTTCAGTGGCACATAATCTTCAGAAACGTTCTAATATATTGATTTACTGCTCAACAATAATGTAATAGAATGTACTTATATAAAAGAAAATATTATTTTGGCTTTTTAAAGTGAAATGTAAAATCTATGCACCATTAACAACTAAACGTGCAACTACATGTAGTATAAAAGTGCTGAAAGTGATAGGAAACATAAACTATGACCTAGACGACATCAAACAGAGTTTCCGAAACGGTGTGCACTAAACCCAATGTGCTTCTGCAGTGAATTATTCCCTCCTAAGAGCATGGGATGATGGAAATTCAACTGAAATGTGAACACCAAACACTGATTCCAGCACCAATTGATGCACAATAAAAAAGTCCTGAAGCAAAACCAGATACAAAAAGCCATCTGCAAAACACAATGGAGCTTAAAGGTGTAAGTGGACTGAAGCTAGTCGGGCTCAGATGGGGGAATAACTCAAGTCTTGTGTGAAAGCTGCTGAAATAAGGTGATTAGCAGACACACATCCAGCATTTCTATTTCGTAAAGTCAACCGCAATCTATTTGTACTGCCACAAATCTATCATAGCTGGCAATCTAGGGAAAGAAAATGTTTATTTCATTTCGGATGGGGATCCTTTCACAACGGGCAGCCATCCAGAGAGAATGGAGCGATTGATTTTCCTCCTCCAGAATGAATGAGTGGACATTGCTTCAGATGAGACTCTTACTCTCTCTCCAGATTCACTTGAAACGCAAACCTGTGAAAACCAACCAGCAGTGAAGGAATAGCAGCGTCTCGGGTTCCTAATGCAATATTGATGAAAGATGAGGGAGAGGAGGACTCGAGGAAGTCTCTGTCAGAAGCCTCTCAGTGTTTCTGGTCATATTTAATGCGACTGCGAATGAGGCCGTATCAGAGCTGTCTGTCAAAGCCAAAGACAACCGATGCAGGATCGCACCTCTTATCAATATTTCACAATAGCTGTCAGCGATCTCCAAACGGGTCACTTTTACCGTCTTTAAACACCCTATTACCAGGGTACATCAGCGCATGCATTCTGACATTTCCCACACATTACAGATGCTCTCGCTTTGCGAAATAAACATATCTGACAGTTCGGCTGCGCAGAGGCATGAAATATTATTCCTCCAGCCATGATGTCTTTTGTAGGGCCATAAAACGGGCTGTTATTGTGTGCGAGTGGACGTGAGCATTGATGTGCTACTGCTTATCTGCTTCCCACAGATCATCATCAGCATCACCATGACAATATGTTTAATTAGCGATGTTCCCCGCTATTGATGAAAGGGCCTTCCCAGCCTCCATACACGACACACTCCTCTGGCGTCGCTAATTCAAAACCCTTTTATTCGGCTGTCACGCAGGCAGAAGGCGATGGAGCAGTCAGATAACGCGCATCTAGCTATTCCTGTCCGCACATTTACCTCACAATAGCTCTGTTTATTATGAGTTTATTCATGCTGCTGTGAAAGCGTCGGCACTTAGGTGGTCTGTGCCGCGAGATGTTCGTTAGTGCGGAAATTTAACACAGCAGAAGAGCAGTGTTTAAAGTAACTACACTATGATATGATGCATGACAATACTTTAGTGAGATAATAATACGTTCAGTTGAATCCTGTTGCAGTGCTGCATTTTATATACAACTGTAGTTTTTAATATTTAATGACTGATTAGATATTTATGTTTTTTTTTCATATATATATAGAGAGAGAATTGTATTCATTAATTTTTGTTATTTCAGTACTTAAACGAAAATCAAAAAGTTGCCTAGAAATGTTTGTTTACATAATATTATTATGTACAGTGTATATATAAATACATGTATTTACATGTGTATATTTATATTATATATAAATATATTTCATATTTAAAAATATTTCCGTTAATATATACAAGCATGTGTTTGTATTTATATATGCATAATGAATATACACAGTCCATGCACATATATTATGTAAACAAAAAACTTTTATCTTGTGAATAATCATTTGACAGTGCTAATTAAAATTTATTTAAAGTTTGTTCATATGTTATTTCTGTTAATATTTATTTATCATTTTGAGCATTTACTTGTTTATTTGTCTATTTATTAAATAGCATTTATTTATTAATTTAGTTTTAGATATGTTGACATAAAAGTCGATTTAAAAAAAAAATGTGCGTTAGTTTTGTTTAGTTAACAATAATAGCCCTGCCCTGTTGTGCATATACGCATGCATATTCAGTGGTTTCAATATAGTTAGCTACTTTTCGTGAGTAGCTTTTATTGCCACTAACTACTTTTTCAAAAGGTTAACTTGACTCTATAGTTTAACTGCTTTAAATAATGGGCATCTTGCAAACTTCAGTGCAAATCTTCCCCAGCACCGAGGAAGAGTCTTTTGCCTTCTTCGCAGTGCTCTTGTCTCTTTCATCCTCACTGCTGACAATAGGGTGAGTAAATCGTGAGCGACACTACACAGGTAATTAGACTAATAATGGCCATCACCTTAAAACGTGTTTGTTTATTTATTTACCGGGGAATGAAATTGAGGAAGGCACCTCCAGCAGTCCCGCAGAGTGCCAGTTTCTGTGAAATCTCCGAGCACTGTTAGCTCTCTGAGAGTAGTGGATCTGTCAAAGTGTATTTGTTAAAAATAATAAAGAGTTCTTTAATGTGTTTGTATCGGAGGAGAGAGCTGTCTGCTTTCATCATATTCTCAGTTCACCTTTGCAGCAGACGCTCTCTTAACAAGTGCACTGCTAAACTAACTTTGACAAGCTGCAAATTTATGCATTATTATAACCTCTGAATTCCCCACCACTGGCCTTTTGTAGTTTGCTTCTGATGTAGTTCACCTTTTTAGTGAAATTGACAGACGTCTGCTTTAAAAGCATAACAAAATAGGATCATTAAAATGCTAAGTGAGCTAACAATGATTCTCCATTGGAAACATACGGGAATATGACCTTCGTCAGCCCTAAAATCCCTCCATTCTTCTTAGAATAGAATCAGAATGAAGAAATCAATAACAATTTTTTTTTTTTCCTGAACAATTATCCAACTGCTATTGGTTGGGCAACAGATAGTCCCACCCACTCCAATTAGCCTTGCATATTGTAGTTTTTGCATATATTACGTGGGCGTCCAACTGATTGAAAAACGACTTTTGGACAGATTTTGGGAAATAGTGTGTTGACGTAAGCTACCAAATCTCTTCAGGAATGCTGGACGGATGCACCAGGCTTTCTTCGTCGTCAAAAGCTTATTCACATGCAGCATCCGGCTAACACAGGTGAATGTTTGAAAGCATATCTCTCTGTCAAGTTGACATATTCCTTAGACACTATTTCATATGGTCAGTACGCACCAAAATGAGGTAATGGTCTTTATTATCAACCCTCCCCGATGAAACATACTCCGCAACGGTAAACCCTGTCTTCTTTCCGCTATCTCGCTCAACATGATGATGGTTAGTCGGCGCTAATCTGGTAAAGCCAACCTTTAGAGAGGGAGCCACATAAGGGCTGGGGGGTGATGGGCTACGGTGTTGGGGATTGCAGTCTTGCCGGTTGCTGCCCCTGTCCACATCCAATGTAAGGTTATAGCAATATCATAATCCCTTCTCAGAGCCCCTTTGCGCAGAAGATGATGACTAAATTTCCAGTGTCTTATCACACACTCCCAGGCTGGAACTAGTACAAGGCGTTCTGAGGGAAACACAGCATGAAAAGTGGGGATGAGATGATCAGATTAGCCCTCTATTGGATTTTGTTTGTGGCACTGTGCAATCGGAGTTGAGCAGGCATTGGGTAAAATGCCCGTGGAGATTCAAAGCCTCCACTGATTCTTTTCACCCATTTTTGACTCTTCTTCATGGGGTTCGCTGAGGCTCCAGGGGAGGGAAGGTTGAAGAGAGGGAAGGAGGGAGGGAGGAAGCAAACAAATTCAGCACTTGAGGGCTTTAGGTTTAGGTGGGTGGGAGCTGGACGGCACCATAGAGGGAGATGAGTATGCCTGACTGGGGGGGTATTCAACAGGATGGCGAAAGTGGTCTCTGTCGGATGGGAGGCGTCTGAGAAGATGACCTGAGGCGAAGGTATTGTCATTTCACGAGGCCGTTCCACCTCGAACCAACTGACAGGGAGAAAACCGTAGAGAAGCTTTAATGGAATTAGCTTAATCAGCCACCCCCAACACCAAAACCAAACTGGAGCTCAGAAAGAAATGGCCCAGCTCGAGCTTCTTCCGGGTCAGCGTTGGCCTTCATCTTTAAGAAACATCCACACATAAATTTCTGAGCCCAGGAAGAGTTTTCCAGCTGATGAATGAGCAGCAGTTGGGTTGGGATCACTGTGGTGCTGATGTAGAGGACTCCCTACAGACCGCTGAACGAGAAGTGATTTTTGTGTGAAGGCCAAACTTTCACCTTAGCAAGAAATACTGTCAGAAATAATAAAACCCCAACATTTCTATAGATATGCATTAACTGAAGCGTTCATTAATGCGGGCCAGATGGGAGGGCCATAATCACTATATAAAATTAAAAATGGCCAATTTGTCCACACCCAACCCATAAATTAAAATTTTTAAGTCATTACTTGAGACACACCTTTATTCCTTGGGTTTTAATTGGTGTTGAGCTGAGACATTGTGACGTTTTTACTGTATTTGTTTTGTTTGAGTTTTCCAGACATTGTTAGGTACTTTGGTTAACCACAGTTGTTTTTGATATTTAAATACAATTGAACTGAACTGAAGCCCCACCCCTCCTGCCTCCATTTTGCAAGCACTCTGTTTTTCAGGATAACAAAACGGTTTGAAAGTTAGATTTTCTGCCTCTGCAGGCTGACAGCGCTCATCATTGTCAAAATAACTGAGATGGCCAATCAAACCAAAGTTGACTTAATTGGCCATCTCAGTGCTGATCAAGTTGATTTTATTGGCCAGTTTAATGTTCAAAGAAGCATAGTGTCAATTTCAGTGAGGTGACTTAAAAAAACTGTAAACTGTATATATTTAACAGGATGATGAAGATGACCTGTGGTGAAAGTATTGTCATTAACCAACGGCCCAGCTCGAGCTTCTTCTGGGTCAGCGTTGGCCTTTGTCTTTGGGGACCATCCACACATAGATTTCCGAGCCCATGAAGAGTTTTCCAGCTGATGAATAAGCAGCAGTTGGGTTGGGATCACTGTGGTGCTGATATAGAGGACTCCCTACAGACCGCTGTATTGATGAAAGGCTCATCTGGGAACGAGAATTGATTTTTTCATGAGGGTCCAAACATTGGTAGCAGCTAAACTTTCACCTTAGCAAGAAATACCGTCACAATAATAAAGTCCCAAAATTTCTTTAGACATGCTTTAACTGAAGTGTTCATAAAATAGACGGATGGGGGGATGGGGTTGTGTTCAACAGCATGGTGAAAGCGGTCGGTGTCGGATGAGCAGCATTTGGGAAGATGACCTGAGGCAAAGGTGCTGATTTCTGACATAGATTTCTCAGCCCATGAAGAGTTTTCCAACTGATGAACGAACAGGAGTTGGCTTGGGATCATTGTGGTGCTGATGTACAGGACTCCCTACAGACCCTGGGAACAAGTCATTGGGTTTTGTTATTCACAAGCGCCAAATATTGAATACTGTAGCATTTCAAACTTTTAGCTTAGCAATCTCAAAAAATAAACCCCCAACATCTCTATAAACATTAATTAATTGTAGAATATGGGAAGGATGTCAAAAAAAAAAGCTGACTGAAGTTGATGTGGTTGTACTCTGACTTTGGTCCGAGTGACTTTATCTGATTTGGGGACCATGTCCTTTACATTCTTACAAACAAAACATGTTTGATTTCTTCTCCAGAATGTGTGCGTCCACTTCAATGTGACATAATTCATTTGGGCTTTGTTTCACAGACTCTTTAATATCTCAAGCCCGGACCCTTCAGCCTTGGAAAAGTCTGGACTCAGCGTTAGCCCTGTCGATAAGGTAATGGCAAAAATCAATTGCAAAGATTTGGGTCAGATCTTAATTAAAAGAAACAACTGCTGATACAAATGATGTTTCCAATGTATCGATATAGTGGGAGCAGAAGAGTTGAGCGTTGAAGAGCATTGATCAGTGTACTTAACATTTGCATCCTCTTTCATCTTCTGTGAGACATCACTTAAGGGTCTCTCTGTTCTTTCTTCAGCTTCCTACTCGCCTGCAAGGTGAACCGAAGGTCTGCAAGGTTGTTCTTTCATTTGAAGCACTTCTTTCACCGCTGCCCTGTGCTTAAAGACAGGGGGAATCAAACATCCCATTAAAATCAACAACGGGAGCCCTGCATCAGCCTTATGAAAATCAATGCACTTTCAGAAGAGAAATGCATTGTGGATTTTCAATTACTGACATGCTAATGTGAGGGGAAGAGCCTCTTCTGCCTCCAGGTTAATGCTGTAATCTCAGACCTGTCTTGACTGGGACTGAGTCGTTCCTTTTAGTGGCTTCTTGCATTCACTGTAATTCTTGCTTTGGTTTCTGAGGTCAAACCTTCAAAGCGAGGGTTTGTCAAAACTTAGACGAAAGAACAATGTATCCTTAAAGAGCAGAAAAAAAGATCTTAATGCTTGGACTCAAACAACTGTGCTGCCTCGACACAACTGAAGTGGCTTCAAACTTCTCCAGTCTTGCACAAACCATAAAACAATGATTATTAAAAGGGAAACTGAATTGATGGATCCCATTAAAAGCAACCAAAAGTCTCTGGAGGCTTGGCTGCACAAACACCCAAAGTCAATAGCACGATTCCCAGGGTAGCTCTGACCAGAGACCTACTTTAAAGAGACATCAATCTGGCATGGCAGTTTCCAGGTAATGAAGCTACACTGGATCAATATTCAAGATTTCTTTCTTTAAATAAGGTAATAATGTTTGTGTTCCTCCTCTCACAGGATGTTTTCAAGGCTTGCTTCAGTCACAATACCGTGAGTAGTCTGACGACTTAAACGGGTGCAATAAAGATGACTATCGTTGCTGTAATCTGCGTAATAAGCATTATGCGAAATCCCCATAACTATTTTCTTTTTGCAATATTTCCACTGTATTTTTCGATTTGTGGTTTACTTTATTAATTCCCAAATAGGCTTTCCATGGACACCATTCCACAAATTCAATATGCACTGTTTGAAAATCATTACAACATCATGTCGATTGATTCCAACTAGTCACTTAGGATCACTCAGGCCCCTAGTTTTAAATGTGTCTCCAATCCCATAATGCATTTAGGTGCACAGTCCTGTCAAATGAGAAACTGATGAGTTAACAGATTGCTTCATTTGTAGAGTAGTTTATCCACTCTCATGTACAATTGTGTTTCACTTTACATATATACATATATATATATAAAGTAATTTAATTGTGCCACCTAATATGTGAGAATATGTGGACTTCATCACGCCAGCTGTGGTGTCCATCTGAGCTCTGATTTTTATTATTTTTTATTCAGCCTGAATAACCATGAATTTCAAATGTACTCGACCCATGCAGAGACAGCAAGTTTCCACTCAAATGGATCAGGTCTCTAGTCAAAATTTGATAAACATATCAATAATGCATTAATGCTGGTTTGAATATTTTCATTATCCATGCATGTTTCTCAAGAAGCACAGAGGATACTTTTTTGCTCCAAAGACAGGTTTTAGTCCTTTTCTTCTGAATTGTATGCATCAAATGTTAATGCCTCTGAAAGTTTTATTATTCGTCTCCATTATCCTAATGCATCTGATTCGCAGAAACTCTCTGAATCATGTATTAGGCTATTGTGCTATGTAAAACAGCCCTTGAATTATACTATTTTAGGAGCAACACGAAGAAGCCTCTTTGTTTAGCAAAAGGAACTACAAAGATGGGCAGGATGGAAATAAATTCAGACAAACTACATGGTATTTCAGGTCATTTCAATTCTGCTTTTAGATTTAAATTGGTTGAGAATGGCTTTGGTGTTCCCGTCATTGCACATCTGACCAAAATTTTAAAAAGGCAAGAATGTAAAATCTTATATAGGGCTATACACGATAGTGTCATTTTCAATAACATGTCCTTCAATTAGGAATTCAAAAAGCTGCATGCAATATCGTCAGATGTTCAGAGTTGCTGTGAACTCTGACACATCTGATAGTCTCTCTGTACGGTCGGCATAAAGGCTTTGGCTCTGTTCTGTTCATCAAGGATTAAATGTCACATTTTTGTTCTTCTTTTACTCTGGTTCAGGCCTGAAATGGAAGAGCACATGTGTTCGAGTAGAATAACTTGGTCCAAAGGGGGAATAATGTCACCCACCATAGCATATTCACATTATATGGAGACAGGTATTTAAGCAGGGGAAATAGCCATGTGAAATTGTTAATAAAGCAGGCTGCTGAGATTGACTGGCATTGGATAAACTCAATAATTTCCTCTTTTCAAAGCTCAGCCGCACGCTACACAGGACTCACGGTGATCACATCAAAGAAAAGCAATGAAATGACTTTTTTATGTATTTAAACAGACGGAGGTTGCGATTGTTCCAGCTACAATATTTCCAGCGTGTATAATGTGATGTACTGATACAACTTAATTTCCCTCCAATTGCTGTCTGTCACCTAAAAGTAAATTTGTCCGGTTTTCATCTGCACCATTGTGTCAAGTTGGAAGACCACATCAAACATTTAATCTGATCAACAGGAAATGAACACACACGCCAAAATGCAATGAGCGAGGGCTAAATGATTGGTCTGTAGATGAGCTGAATGTAAATTAGTGCATAAATGCGTATGTGTACGCTTCTCTAAAGAAGACCTGTCTGCTTTCAAATATCACTGAGGCGCTGCCGTAGGATTTAATATCCCCACATTCGCAAGCACAAAGAAAACTGGGTTACATTGAAGATTTAATGGCAAAAACTATTTTAATATAACCACGAGAAGTGAAACACATCCCACGATCCACTGTCAAGAAACATAAAACTTTGCTCGGTTAATCAAAATGACCATCTAAACCTCGATTTGACAGGCCGTATAAATCATTGCATGTGCGGTTTCATCCTCAGCAGAGCAATATGGTAAAAGAGCATCTCCGAGCTAATATAAAACTAGCTGAGGGCCTCTGAGAGCCGGTGTGGATCAGGTGGAAGTGTTTGTGGTTCACATCGACTCTGGGTCTATTTTACTTGTAGTCAGTCAATGCTTCCTGTCAATGGCCACCGAAGAGAGGATAGAGCGTGGGACTCACGGCCAAGAAAGCAGCAGTGGTTAGTTCCAGTTTCTTGTGTCATCGTGCCTTTAATTTTTCCACTTTGTCAGCGTGACAAAAATGCAGCAGTACTGTTTTGAATGTGATTTGTGTTGTGCAAGCCAGTAATCAAACACTCTCATATCTCTCTCAGATTGATTCTAGTGAACTGTAAATTAACTGAATGACATGAGGGTGATTACACGATTACATAATTCTCATTTTAGTCTGGTGATTTTGAGTGTGATTTTGGCATGGAATATAGCGCACAGCAGACATTTGTGTTATTTTGTATAAACTCCCCATACTAAACTTTTAACATTTTCATTTAGGGACCAATTCTCACTATTAATTAGTTGCTTAAGTCACACTTTATATTAGGTGGCCTTAATTATTATGTACTTACATCAGAAAAGAGGTACAGGCTTACTTCATGTGTTCATATTGTATTACAAAACACTATTTAGGTGGACCGTTGCTTATGAACATGTTACGAGAATATTGGCTGTTTATTAGTACTTATAAAGCGCATATTTTGCATAACCATATTTTAGATCCTTAAAACCTAGCTATTCGTAAGCAGTACATTTTTTATATGAGGACAAATTTATACATAAATACAGTACAAAAAAAGAGAGAACTTCATTTCTAATTTCAAGTAGGTTTCATATGTTTTATACTTCATTTAACGATGCATGTACAAACGTTACATTTTCATATAGAGTGATTTGAAGCTTTGAAAAATTGAAGTAAAAGCCTGTGTTAACAGGGTTAAATGAGAAAATTTTTTTTTTTGCAAAATATGTTAATTATGCATAAAAAAGGATTTATTTCTGCAGTTCTCAGGCTGGTAGAGATTTCTCTGCAGAACCATGGGTAATAGTGGTTATGATTATATGGTTACTTACAAAATAAGTTGAAATGACTAATGATGTACTGTAAACAAAAGAATATACAATCGATCTCAAAGTAGATTTGTCTTTAAAGGTTTACAAGCTTTCATTTAAAATGAGTTACTCTTCTGGAACCCAACTTTTGTTCTAGACAACATTGCTAGAATATTGCATTGACCAGTCAGAAGCCAAAGCGGAAACTATGCATTTTATAATACTCCTCTTTGTTGGTTATTTTGGACTGATTTTATGCTTTAAAAAAATGAAGCCTGAAAACTGACAATATGTCCTGTGATTTATGTATATTTTGTGGGCTTTTACTCCAGAACTGATTTTGGCGTCTTAAATAACCACAATCGACAACACCAAATATTTTACACCAAGTACCTCATCCTCAAAGGTTACCCAGATACACAGACGAACAGGTTTCCTTCTGCTGGAGTGACTTCAGTTCGATCAGCTCCGACAGAGGCTATGTTAGTCACGCTCGCGGTGAGGGGAATATCTCTAACACGCATTGAGCGGTCTCCTTTAACCGCAGGACTCCTTTCCGTTGACATCACCTGTTTTCCAGAGCATTGAGAGTCATGAAACCCTCCAAGAGATTAAAAAACATAATGGAGTTTGAAGGTCTTTTGTGTGGCTGATATTGTCTCGTGGTCTGCTGTTTGCCTTGAGGAAGAGGAGCTTCTTGTGGGTAATAATATACACCAAATAAAGAATTGAATTTGAAAGGAATCGGGACAACAGCAATAACAGGACAATGGAGCACAATAGAGCACAATAGCGGCTATTTAACTGCCCCGCAGATGAAGGATGGGTTTACAGCCCGAGCTTGAATAACGCTCTCCGACCGGGCTGAAGAAAAGGGAACACAAAAAAGGTTCCCCTAGCTTTTGAGGCCAGTGTCAATTTATTATATTTCTTGAAGCTTTAACCACAGATTCATGACCAGAGTTTTTACCATCTAATTAGTCAACGTCCCTCTCTGGGTTTTTCGGTCTCGGCGTGATACATGAGGTCGCCGTGACATACCTGCCCCAGGTGGAGACTTGACAGAGTTCAAAGCACTCTTGTTAAAGCCACAATGTGGTGCCACAAGGCCAAAAGTATCAGGACACCCATTATGTCAGGACCATCGCATCTCAGGTTCTTCGATCTACGCTGAATGACGCCAGCCATCGTCTGGCCCTCTAGAGCTGCGCCGTACAAAGGAGATTTCCAACAATCGGCGATCTGCGAAATGCTGATAAACCTAACTAATCCCTTGTATTGAAAGAGCGTAGCTCATGTTAAACAGTCAATGCTACATGTGTTAGTATCGGTCCTCCATTCAGCTTGACTAATCAGAGGCATATCAAACTACTTGGAGAAATCACAAACTCATACGTCCTGTGTATTCTCAGTGGGTGTAATGGGTATTGTATCCATTTTGCATGAAAACAAGAGTATCTCAAGTGAAGCTCTGAGGTCTCATTTACACCAAAGCTATTGGTTCAACATCAATGCTTACATTTAGTCCTTTAGCAGATGACGCCATGTACTCTTTATTTCAACTAAATACCAAAGTGCAAATAAAGTTACTCTTTATTCTGATAGTCCACTTTAGACTGTACTATAATAGAAATACTAACTATATTACTAACTATGAGTAAACTTGCAACTACATGTCAACCAATTGTCATTAATTCACAACTCTATGTCTGCTAACTTTCAGAGTGGAAAGTTACCCTAGGATTAGGGTAGGTAGAAAGTTAGAAGAAGAAGCTGACACGTACTTGTAAAGTTTCTGATAGTCAGTATGAGTTGTGGACCCATCACAATAAAATGTTAGCAGGTATTAAGCAGACAGTCTATTAATACTCTAACATCTGCTGGTTGACCTGTACTGTAATTGCAAAGTTACTAACTCTTAGTAGAATGTGTAATGTGGAAATATCAAAATAAAGTGTTACCAAAAATTAAAGGTTGCACTTTATTTTGTGATAGTCCATTTTAGATAATAATCTTTTCAAATACTGTCAGTATTTGTCATAAAGTTAACTAAACTTTAGTTATAAAGTAACTAAAGGGAACTACTGAAATAACATGTAACCCAATAATATTTAAGCACATTTTTGGAGCTTGACAGACCATAAACTGTGAGTGTATGAAAAGATTCTTCAGAATTGGAAAGAAAAATAACAATATGCAGGTTTTAGATGACATGATGGACATAATTCATTTTCATTCTGTCAAAATGCTCCCAAGTTAACCTTTTGCTTCAACAATGAACTCACAGAATGCCGTTCTTGTGGTTTTGGGAGACGCCACTGTTTGTCGGTTCTGCATTGTGTTCTTAGAGAAAGATCTTTATAACTTCATGACATGCAGACTGAAAAATGACCTTGAGCCTCCGCCACATATTCAGATCCTAACAACCAGTATGAAACTTTACAACACTCACCAACCCTAGGCATTGTTGATGTGGTGAAGTTTAGACCACCAGCAGCTCCAGAGAGCCCAAACTACAGCCAAACATTAAATACAATCATCAACTATCTCTGTCATGTTAAGTTGCAACCCTTTTAAATGCTCCACGTTTTGCCATCTTCAGTCAGACCTTTTATGAAATATTCTCCTAAAACAACCTTTCAGTGAACCATCATTTGTTAGAGTGAGGAATATTTCAATAATCTAAATAACTTTTTTTTTTTCCATTATAAAGAACAGTTTTTTGGAATAGAAAGATTCAGTGGATGTTAAAGATTCTTCATGGGCAGACTGAAATGAACAAAGAAGATTGTAGGACATGGGAAAGTTATGAACACTGTCAATATTTTTGTTTCAATTTCTTTGAAATGCATGCCATTTTTGCATGCATGATTTTTCTTTCTTTCTTTCTTTCTTTCTTTCTTTCTTTCTTTCTTACTAGTCAAGTTCAATGGCAATAAACAGCACACAAAATAGGAAGCGGATGGGCTTCAGGGTTGGGTCAAGGCCAACATAATATTGGCACTGAGGGTTTCGTGGAGAACCTTTAACATCCCTACAATCTTTCAATTGCATAGAAGGTTATTTTGATTATTAAAATGTTATTCACAAGACCTTTGGGGAACCAAAATGGTTCTACGATGCCATCACTGTGAAAACCCTCTCGTGGAACCTTCTTGAAGAGCGTAGCATGACCTAGCAGAGACGGTACATCACTGAAATCCTGAAAACCTAAATATACTCCTTAAAATGCACAAAGGGAGCATAGCTATTTCAGCACAGATCCCTAGTTAAACCAGTTATTGTGTTTTTGTTTTTTTTTTCGTTGAAATACAGCATGCAAATGTGGCACAATTCCCCCCACGGAAGCATCTATCTCCTGCTCTGTAAGTGTGAATGTGATTTACATACTGTAAAGAGTGCAGGTCCACCCTACACCTGCTCAGAAGCCACAGCGGCCCTCGTCTCCGGTCCCCGTGGGCATATATACACTCCAGAGAGAAGGACTGCTCTTTATCTCCATCTAAATGGCTCTCCACACATCTCTGAATAATACCGACCTGCTCAGAGCCGATAGGTCAGAGGAGAAAGGAGGAAGAAAACACACCCCGCAGCAAATAAAGAAAGTAAGCGAATAAAGAAAATGCAAAAGCGATAAATAAGACAGATAGTTTGTTTCATTGTTTCGGCCGGCAGTGGGGGGGGTCGGATCTTTTTTTAAGCACACTAAGCAGAACAATGCGGCCAAAAGAGCGCTGATGAAATGCACAGTCCTCCAGCTAGCGAGCGTCTCGTCGAGGTGGGCCGTGTGATAAAGCTAGCGGCGGCTGATAACCGATAGAATTGGTCTGGGTGAATCTCCTGCCGCGGGGTCCGTCTCCGACAGCCTGTATGAGCTTTAATAAAATCATTAGAATGTAAATGCATTATTGCAAAATAAGAGCCTAACGTCGGCTTGACATTATCTGTCAGCGGCGAATGAATGTGCCGATTACCAGTCTCCGATTAGATGATAGCGGCGACTTATCTTTATTAAAATGTTCTCAAATGGAGTCTTCATTTCGTATGATTGAGTTTTAAGCAAATGTAATATCCAGTCGTGCTGAAAGGCAGATGCCGGTCTCAAAATAATTAGTGTAGATTTCGCACTGCGTACAAGTGTTTCATAACAAATCAGATTTTGAGTTCCGTCTCTGTATTTGCATAAAAAAGAGACGGATGTGCTAATAAGGAGGTTATTGAAAGAATTAGCTTGTGTGACAAGTTTCATAAACATGTAAGCAGGAAAAAAAACTAGATTTGATTCACCTAAAAGTTTCCACGCGTATTGTTGCATTGGGTTTCTAACGCTCGTTCATTTCATGTCAGATCAGAGGCAGAGCTCTTCCTGAAGTCAGTCGGGGATCTGAATGCAAATTTCTGGCAGCCGAGCGAGGGAAATAATATGTTGTAGATCAAATATCCCTGAAAATTGGGTTCTGCGTGACATGAAAAGTAGTTAACTGTAATATTGATCTGTAATAGACTCTGGCTAATGTTGAATTCATATGTGAGGCCTTTAGAAGCAGCTCAACAAATGACCTGTTCATCTGATGCCGTACGGGACTGGGCAGTGGCAAAGAAAGAGAGAAGAAATAGTCATTAGACACGCTGAATTAATCCTGTGTTGTGTTCCTGGTTATGACATGGTGCTGTTGTGCCATAACATCTTATGAAGGTATTCACATGACACCTACATCAACAAAAAATCAGTCCAAACACTAAACACTGTTAAACATTTTTAAACTGTGTAATTCACTATATTTGTGAGGGAAAAAAAAATGCTGATTATATGAGTATCATAAGGCATAATAAGTTTATAATAATGACTGTAATAATACATTGTAATGCATGAATTAAATTTAGCAGATTTTTGGTTGCATCTGTAATCTGGGTAATTTTACTGGGTTTGATGCTTAATAACTGTGACATGTACAAGATAAAACAAACGCATTTCTATGTTAATATTAGCATAAGACTATATAATAACTCACCAATGATCCATCCCTGATACCCTGCTAATATTTATTTATTTGAAGTTAGATACATGAACATATTATAAGCACATTTTAAAAGAAAATACACTGACACAAATTTGGTTTTCAGTAAGATGTTGTAGTGAAATGTTAATTACATTTTGCTAAATACCTTTGTTGCATTTACAAAAATAAATAAAATAATCACATAAAATCTTTTTCTACTCCAAAATGTTTCAATAATTTGTACTTATTTGCAAATGTCCAGCGATTTCTGAAAAGTAAAGTAAACTGTGCACAAATAGTTTTTTTTAAGCGTATGATAATGGAAGTGCCTGCAAGTTAGCAAGATCGGCAGAAAGTCACACATCTGCAGCAATAAACCCAAACACTGCGTACTGAGTCAGAGAGCAGCTGAAAGGCCCTAAACGCGCAGAATAATGGAGGCGTTTACATTAAAGCGGACTCCGGGGACGCGAGCGGTGGCGCTGCGGTGCATCACTGCCAGCATGCAGATTCAGTTTGTTGGGGCAAAAGATAAATACCTTTTAAAGAAGGCGGTGCGTCCAAACCCGCGCGGTTATTCTAGGTCAGTAATTGAACTTGGCTATAATTATCCACGGGAGATAATATTAACTTATAGTCAACGTGTGAAAAGAGGAGTCCATAATTCATCACGGGGAAGGGGATGCTGGCTGCATTGTCTAGTTGAAATATGATGGCACCATTTTTATGCTGTCATAATGACAACTGATGTGCTTATTTTCCCTCTCTTGCCTCCAGGGGATGATGAAATACTAGGCAAACATACTTTCTTTGGGAGAGAGGACACTCTATCATAGGGACTCGGTCCTGCGCAGAAGGGTGGGCCGGGGAGACTTGGCTGCTTTTCTTCTCCTTTTTATACAGTAAAGCTCAGTCTCCTCTAGACCCACCCTGAGCGATATCATTTGCCATAAAGCTGCTCTCAGAAATGCATTTATTGCATGCATCATGCGTTCATCTGAATGCACCTTTATTTCCTAATTGCAAGCCTTTTCACCTGCTCCTGCAAATTAGCAGCGCGCTGCTTGGCGTGTTCTGAAACGTGTTCGACTGCTCAAAGCTCTGATTTATTGGCAGCCATCTTGTCATCTGACACCTGGGGTCCATTACAGCACTCATCAGCCGAGGTGGCAACATTTACAATAGGTCAGAGAAACACCAGCGCTGCGCTCCACGCCTGACACCGACCCATTCATCTCATCTGAATAATGAAGCTTATTGATGGAAATTAGCAGCGATGAGCCCCAAGGCAGCCAGAGCTGGTTCCCCCGGTCTGTGTGTAATGACATTATAATACAGAGACAAACACACTTGACCCAGAGTCGTTCAACACATTCATCACATCGGATTCTTTTAGGACAGCTATTCTTAAAATCGGAGAATGTATTTATTAAACATATTCTATAATTTTGACTAAAATGTCTTGTTGGCTATTTGCAAGTTTCTGATAGTCAGTGTGTGGTGTGTTGTGGACTCTGTAAAGTCTTAGAAGATATTAAGCAGACAGTCTACTAATACTCTAATGACAATACGCTAGTTAACACGGAGATGCTACTGTTAGTAGAATGTCTGAAGCGGACCCACAAGTTAACTATATGAATTAACATAAATGAGTAACATTTGTACAGCATTTATTAATCTTGGTTAATGGTAATTTCAACATTAAATAATGCATTATTAAAAGCTCAAGTTGCTTGGTAACATTAACTTAGTTAGCTTGAGTGAACATGAACAAACAATGAATTACTGTATTATTTTAACAAACAAACTGTAATGAATGTATTGTTCGTTCATTCTAGTGAAAACACCTTGCTGTGAACTGTTACCAGTATTAGTTAACAAACATCTACCATCGCTCACACGCAGTACTTATCCTTACTTCTCCAGTGCACTTAATAGATCTTTACATTATTTAATTCAACTGCAAAGACATTTTTACACAAAACTAGTTTAGAAAGGGCTCATTTCCCAGATCTGGGGCTTCATTTATACATCAGTTTCGAAACCACCCTAAATTTGATCTTGCAATATATATATATATATATATATTTTTAATATGCCTATGTGTGGTTTATGGAATGAACGCATAGAAAGCTCATGCACACAAATATGAGCTCTGAGATGCACTTTAGCGCACACACACTCTCAGATCAAATCTGTGCATACACACGCTTAATAAATGAGGCCCTTAATCTGTAATTATTGGAATGGACACCCATGCTGCAATGTGTATGTTATTATCTTACTACATCTATTCTACTACTTGATATATTTATTTATTCATTTATTTATTTTCTCATGGAATAAATATTAATACATTTGAATGACATTTTCTGTCATTGATATTACTAAATGGGCCCAGGAATACTTCCAGATTTCACATTCTTGTTGTCAATTACAAGCTCTGTATGAATAAGTGCATATGGTATGGATAGCTTGTATGTTTCGGAAGACACTCTGAATGCTGAAAGGTATATAACAGTTTTAGAGCAACATATGCTCCCGTCCAGATGAGGCGTACTTCAGGAACTGGTCTGGTGTATTTCAGCAGACAATACTAAACCACACTTACAGTTGTTAACCCAGGGTTAGCCTAAACCCCAGATAAACGGAATCCTGGGTTATCTGTGATCATGTTTAAACAATTCTCAGTGTAAACATTTGTTATGTTCTCTATGTTCTATTGTGAACAAAACATTTGCTCGTGTGATTTAAATTCAGTTTGTAATACCAACGCACATTCTTTCTCTATATTTAATTGAAGTCAAATAGTATGCAGAGCCCAGTGTAAGGTAGCACAGTGTATACTGGTTATTATGGTTTGTGGAGCAGAGGTTTTCCCTTCATTTGCATTTTCCATTACATATGTCATTGTTTATGTAAAATAATAAACAGGTGTGCTCACACGGTCAGTTTTTTCTCTTATTAAAGAAGCCTGACGTGTCTAATGTGAGTGATCATAATAACCAATCACACATGATGACGCCACACACAGACTCATCATCTCCATAACATGCTTATCATATCAGACTGCATCTATAATAGATGTCCTGAATCCTGCACATCACGCCTCTCTACTCTTTGTAGGCTAACAAGACCACAGACATTTCCATTAATGAACGGGAAGGTGAACATCTCAGGTAATAAAACAGTCATTAGTGAAACTTCTCAGAGGTTATGAGGGCAGAAACGCTGAGCTGTAACGCTGCAACACTAAAATTAATAACACTTGTGTTCAGAAGTTGTTAAATGCAGAGTAAGAGAGAAGCGTAGTTATGGTGTTTTGATTGACAGTGTTGAGTCTGTAAGAGGGTTATGAACCTCAAAACAAGGGTTAAAAGGAGATTGACCCGCGGTTTGACAGCTGACTGATAAATTGAGCTGAAGGTGTTCAATCTAGCGTCTGAAGTTACATGAAGCTTATATAATAAATTACAATGCCTGTGGGGTAATTCATCACCTCAAAGATTTCCTTCTCTCTCTCTCACTAAATCTACCTGTTTTTCTTTTAACTGAGATACTTATTTTCACAGGATTTGTGGAGACTGCTATAAAATACACGTGTAGCAATCTTTATTATTATGTCATTGCAAAGTAAATGGCAGTGAAAGACATGTTGTCCGGGATATACATACACTCACATACACTCTCCTGCATTAACCCAAGCTATTTAGTTTGGTTGGGCAAAACAAAAATATGTATTTAGATTGTTTCAGCGATATTAAATAATATAAAATAAAACCAGCAATACGAAGAAACATGCAATAAAGTCAGGTCACGTTACTACTTTTTGATATTGTCATGAAATAATCCCAACACTCTTTATTCTTATTATGTTAATAAAAAAAATAAATAACTGTACTAAAATTATAACTGAAATGTGTTTTACTTTTTATTTTATTTTATTTTTTTAATGTACTAAATTGCAACTTCATTACAAATATAGTTCAGTGCATGAACTCGCAGTAATGTGTATTGTAGTTATTTAGTAAAAATGACAAAAAACATATTATATGTAGTATGTAGTAACCAGTGCTGTGTTTTTATAAATACATATGCATGTATATGTTGCACAAATACTGACATACATTTATTTTAAAATGATTGGTGAAGCTCTAGAATAGGTTACACTAACTATGAGGTTTTCCTCAATAAATCCCTAATTTAGCTGTTTATTAATAGTTCTTGAGTTTAGGTATTGGGTAGGGTTAGGGATGCAGAATATGTGCTTAATTAGCATTAATAAATGTTTAGTATTCTAATATTCTAGTAATAATGTATGAATGCTAATAAACAACTAGTTAAGAGACCTTAAATAAAGGGCTACCATATAATTTCTCTTAAATATAAATATATTTAACACATTCACATTTTCTTCCCTATGCCTGTGTGTGTATTTATATATACACAGTTCACACACACATATTATACAAACATAAACCTTTATTTTGGAAGTGATTGACAGCACTAAACACTTTCACCAAATCTCACAGACAAGGTAATAATGAAATTACATATAAAGTCCTGTTTCATTGGTCAAAAACACTTTAAAAAGCTTTTCATCAATAATAAACGCTAATAACACAAATAATAATTAATAAGCACATTAAATCTCTGCTGATTGCGTTTCATAAATGCAGTTAAGTGTCTAAAAACATTACATTCTCTTCAAAAACGTATTGAGTTCTTTTCAAACTGTTCATGCACAATAAGATAAGAAACAAGTATTAAGAAAGTCAGTTTACATTTTATATTGACTTGAATAAAGCCTGAAACACCTATTATATTTACCTGTCTCATTAAATACATCTCTGAACTGAATCTCAAACTCATCCAGCAGAGAGAAGACTAAAGCCCTGCACCTGGAAGAACTATTAAACACGCAGATAAGATGGAGACTGAGACCAGGTGCAAAGAATTGCTGCGATAAGCCATTTCTTGGTATGCAGAAACATATATGTGATGATGAGCAGCGTTTTGAATGTGTTAGGTCACTGACCTCAGACTGTCTCATGCATCGGACATGCCATCCAAAAGGCTTTTTTCCAATGATTACTGTTTCCAACATGTTAACATTATGGTACAAACGGCATTGATTGGGCTTCAGTGGCGGTTAAATACTGCCACATGCGCTCTGAGTGAACATTCACCTGCAGATCAGCTGATGTGGGCACACACCTGAAAGGCATTGTGGGTAAAGATGGATTCTCCCTCACTGCCACTAATCACCATCAGCACTGATGAGCTTTACACAAGGAGAAAGTTCACACAAGAACACTTGAAGTAAGCTGTGACACTCTCCAGCCGCTGTCATTGTTAATTTCATGGCTTATTGAATTTGCTTAGCCTAAAGACTAAGATAATCAATTTAAGCTAGAGGTTGAGCCACCGGATCAATTAAAGCCGCTGCTAGTAAGACACAAGCCATTGTGGAAGAAGTGAGCTAACTATCTCACACTCATTCCACTAGTAATTAAACAGTGCCATTTCACACGTCAAGGACTCATAATTAAGACCGTCAGAATGAGACTTTAATAAAGACGGTTTGTTTCCTGTGTTCAGGTTAGTCAACCCATGAAGAAAAATAAACATAAATGTGTTATTAACTCACATTTAAAGTACTAAAATTTATTTTCTTTAATTGAAACAAAACAAAATACATTTTAGATAAAAAAAACAACAAATAAATAAATATATTAAAAATATATTAAAAAGTTGTAATGAAAACTGACAATACAAAATATTATCTTAATATGGAATAATAAAATATAAATGTTTATGAAGTATAAAACCTTTATTGTAGTCATTTTTAATGATAGATATATGTAATAATCAAATAGAAATAAATAAACAGAATAATTAAAATGGGAAAACAAAATCAAGTGTGTTTTGACATCATTATTATGGAATGATAATAATAATAATAATTATGAAGTAAAATATTTTAAAAAATGTAGTTTTATTTAAACCAAACCTTATT
>JAUMHP010000225.1:77959-108266 GCA_032361065.1 Enteromius trimaculatus | reverse complement strand
ACGGATTTGATTAATAAATGTGTATCAGTGTGTTATGTGTAAGCCAGAGTAAAGAGATGTGTCTTTAATCTAGATTTCCTTTTTTTTTTTTGACCCACGACTATGCCGTCTCACAGTCACCCAGGAACCGGACAGTGTCCATGAGCTGAACAACCCGCATCCAAAGCTATATCCATATCTACAGCCCTCACATTCTGACTGTCCTCAGATAAAGTTTGGCCTGTCTCTAGCTCTAAAATCTTTTCTGTCAGCCTAACTATATCCCTGCAC
Source organism: Enteromius trimaculatus (assembly GCA_032361065.1). Classification (NCBI taxonomy): domain Eukaryota; kingdom Metazoa; phylum Chordata; class Actinopteri; order Cypriniformes; family Cyprinidae; genus Enteromius; species Enteromius trimaculatus. Next base: position 107,996 of record JAUMHP010000225.1, on the reverse strand, counting down.
TGAACACAGATGGAGAGAGATAAACTATACAGATGAACTAGCCATATTTTAACCATCTTCACTTTATAACTAAATAATCATAACTGTTCACAGAGAGCAGATTTCTGTCAAAAATATGCAAATAGCTAACAATAAACTATGCCAGGATTTTCTGAGCAAATACTTTATTAACTTTATTTAACTTTATTTTTTTTTATTTTACTGTGTTATAGTTTTAGCAATTTTACTAGGTAAACGTATTTAATGCAGGCCATTGCCGAGGTATCAAGGTATGCTAGAAATCTATTATTTTTTTAGGTTTATTTTTGAATTCTAGTACATTTTTAAGATTTTTTTTTTTTCATTACATATCTATTTTTTAATGACTAATCATGGTTTAATAGTATCAGTTAACAATAACAACACACACACACAGACAACAGACAGCAAGCCTCTTGACCAATGAGCAGGCACCTAGCAACCACTCACAACACCCTAGCAACCACCTGAAGTCTGACCTGCTGCATGCATTAGTGGAGTGGCCCACTGACTCTGACTCGATGTTAGAAGGGCCTCTGAATCACACACACACACACACACACACACACTCAATGAATTATTCAAGTCATGTTGCGTCTCGAGTCGAGTCATAAGTGTGCTTGGAGAACAATCTATCTGCATTAGTGACTGATCTAAACTGATGTTGTGTGTTTGTCTGTGTCATATAAAGAGTCCTGCCATCTGCTCTAATGATGAGTCTGACAGTCTCTGATGTAATAACGGCCTCTGCATTGATCCTAATGACTGGGGCTTCATTCAGCGTCTCATTGTAGTTACATGCTAAAATGTGTCCAGAAGATCATTTGTGATGAGGAGCAAGGCTAATTGTTGATTAGTTTATTTGAATTATGATTTTAGATTATAAAGTCGTATTATTTTTGGCCTTTTCATGCCCTCAGATGAATCTCATCTGACTGAATTCAGCACAATCTACTACTACTATCCCAATATACAGTCAAACTACACATTATTCATACACTAGATATGTATTTATTGGTTTACTGGGGTGTAGGACACTATAGTTGATTTATGTACGCAAGGGTAGAAAAATAAAGTAAACTGTGACACATTATACCCAAAAATTCTTCACACAGTGGATTTCCAGTCAAACTGATGACAACCTGGGATCAAAACTATTCAGACCTTAAGTGCTTTTTATTTGACTGCTAATGCGATCTCTTTACTCCACAGACTGAACACAACGAAGCGTTGTTTGGGGATTGGTTGAGCAATATTGGTATTATCTAATGGTGTTCCTGACCGCTTTTCAGCCCAATCCATCACATACCTTTCTATCAAACTTATCTGACATTACCAAGATGAAATTGTTCTGACACAGTTCAGTTCTTTCATATTTGATTAGCATTTTCTAAATGATAGCGTATCGAGTGAAAAAGTGAGAAATGCTGAAGGTGTCTGAATAAACACTGGTTTGACTGTAAGTGACTCCAAACACACAGCATGAGTTCAGACATCAGTGCGGTCACCACTTGTTTACATTAACAGCGTCCCTGCCTGACAGATCATGTGACACGGCAACCGTCGTCGAGGGTGGGGAGCAGCTAGCATAAACAAATCAACACATCTATTTGTCAAAGGCCCCTGCTGAGGGCCGGGCCCCCGAATCCTCCGTTCCGGCCCAGTCGGCCGCGCTCACGCCGGCCTCTGTGTGTGTAGCTGGGAGGCGAACTGTCAGGAAAAGTAAGACAAATGGGCCATCCTGATCGACTATTTCCTTAGATACTGAATCAATGGGCTTATTATCACTGCAATTACAGTTCTAATACAAACAGATGCTCAGAGCGGACATCTGCTGAGAAAGATGAGCCGCCAGATCTGCAGTCAATAGACTGAAGACAGAGAGCGCTTAAACAGAGACATTAGTGTTCATGGGGGATCTCCCTCTCTCTCTCACACACACACACACACACACACACACACACACACACGGCATAACATGTGAATGACTCTTAGGAGTTAAGGGAAATAAGTGGTAACACTATTTAAGGTCACATAGTTGCACAATAAAACAGTAAATGCGGTTTCTTTCAACTGCTGTCACACATGTTCAAAACTTTGCCTCTTTTTTCTTACATTACAAACACCTTTGCCAATATGTTATATTTGTGGATATATCATATACACAGTCTTCTGTCATGAGCTCATGTTCAAGCTGAATTCAGATAAAATGAAAGCCAGGTTTTTTAATTTTACTCTTTTTTTAATTAAAACTTAAAAGACTTTCAAATCATGTGAGCCAACATTTCATGTTCAATACAACATAGATAACAACATTTTAAACTGAGAAATATTACACTTTTATCCACTAAATGAGTTCAATTCAAATGTGTTGCCTGCTACAGGTCTCAGGAAGTTGGCATGATCTGACGTTACATGACGTGATTAGTTATAAAGTGATATGTTAGAGAGACAGAGCCTCTCAGAAGTAAAGTGTCCTGTGGGACAAGGTTCATATGAACTCAACTGTCTCACATTTGTTATGTTCTCTGCTCTATCGTCAATAAAATATTGGCTTATGTGATTTTTTTTTTATTCTTTTAGTTTTCATTTGATTCAAGTTGACTACATTTCTGGATTTCAGATTGTACATTTCTGTACAAGATTGAAAGTAATAACAGAATAATTAGTGTTTGTGAATACAGTATTAGACAGTACAAAAGAAATAGATCAAGTGTGTTTATTGATTGGTCGGTGTTCAGTGTGAGACCCTGATGATGTAGTGTGCCGTTTTGATTGGTTGTTTCTTTCTTATAGCTTAAAGATGTCCGTGTGTTACATAAAGAGTTGTGCTGAGTGTCAGCATTCAGAAACTGTGTGACAAGATTTTGTGTCTTGAAAAAATAGACTGCAATTGCAAGCTGTGACCCTAGCCTCTACACTATGTCAGTTTTTAATTTTATATATATATATATATATATATATTTTTTTTTAATTATTATTACAATATTAATTGATTATTTATTTATATATAATACACTTCAGATTTAGTTACTAAACTAGTTACTGTAATAACTCCTGTGGCAGTTATTACCTTAAAGAGCTATTCCTGCCTAATTGAACCCATAAAAAATAGGTTTTGTTTGTAGAAATGAATGTTTAGGTTGATTTGAATTAGATATGACCTTTTTAACACTGTGTGGTCTAAATGAGTAAACTCTTTGTTAACTACGGTCGTAAGCTCTGTTGGTAACGATGGCACTTGTTTTTAGGAAACACACCCCGCAGAGTCAGCCGTAGGCTCTCAGATGAGCAGCGGGTCAGTCCACAAACTCAGAGCCACATATTATGATGTGAAGCCAGCGTCCCTCTTCCTCTCTACAGACACAGGACATGTGATTTTTCCCATCCCTCTAGTCGTCCTCCCCTGCCCGGGGCTTTTATACGGGCTCCTGAGGCATGAGGCGTATCATTGGAAGCGAAACACGGCTCTTTTGACCCAGGGGCGGCTGATGGATGTGGAGCCGCTGAGGGTGGACATGGCTGGCTTGTTCATCCCTGACAGCTGAATGCGTCTGCCAGGCCGAGCACCGAGGGGCCGCGGAGCACCATTGTCCGGGGCCTCGCTGTGCTGTTCGCCGTCCACTACCGGCCCGGCCTCCGAAACGCCTGAGCAGGTGCCCTCAGGAAGGTACTGGTGCAGAAAGCCCGTCCCCTTTCTCTCCGCTGGATTTCTCACATTTAATTATCTGATTTCCTCTCCTCCTGCGGTCAGCTTGTTGCTGTGGAGAGTCACCGATTGTTATCGGTGAAGCCGTGGAGAGCCGGAGAAAAGAGGACCTTCTTGTTTCGCATCAGATACTAGAAGCTGCACACAGACGGAGTGTCTGCGGTCAGTGGAGAGTGTGAGGAGTCAATGAGAGTGTCACTGCAGCCTTCAGAGAGACGCCAAATCTTCATTTAACCTCCTCTGGACCTCGCTGGACTCCAGGCAGGATGCCAGCCCTTTATTCCAGAAAGTCGTTTCGCCATCTATCAAACGTTCTCAGATCTGAGAGGAAAACGGCAGACTTTGTGATCTCTGTAGCTAAAATAGAAAAGCATAGTAAACTAATAATAATAATTTAAATAAAATTAATCATAAAAAAACATAATAAAAATTAAGAGAAAGTTTTACTATTTTATTTATTGCCTGTAGCTAAAAAAAATAAATAATATTATATATACTGTGTAATGCAACATACGATGCTTTTAGTTGCAACAGTTATTACATTAAAAGTAATATATTTATATACAATATTTGATATTAATAAAATATTATTATTTTAAAATAAATAAATACATAAAAAACAGTGCTTTGCAATTCTTAGCCTTTGTGGCAAGTTTTCATAAATATAGTAAACATTTAAAGTGGATCGAGAATGCATTTTGTTTTAAGGTTTGGACAACTTCGATGAAAGGTTTTGATCCATATCAAATACTGATGCAATATGATTTTTCTAACTACATCTATATATTTGAAAAATTCAGGAAACGTTGAAATGTCCACGACATGTGGAAGCATGAGCACCCAAATCTGACATGAGAGACCTAATACACAGGGAGTGTGTTTAAACCTTGTTCCTGCATCACAGCCATCAGTTCACCATCACTCTATCTCCCACAAAACCTGCCCACAGCACATTCTCTCAGAGACAGCGGCATGCGAATGACAGCTCAGAGAGAGCGAGAGAGGGAGATGGATGGAGAGGAAAATTAACCCCCCACTTATGTCCTGATTGCATTTGAAAATCACCTAATTAGGTGATTATGTCATTAGAGGGATATGTGCATTTCAAAAGCCCCCAGCGAGGCAGCGAGCTGAAAGCAGAGAGGCTGAGAGCTAATTAATCCATTTAACTCCCGGCCCCGATGCCCAGAAAACAATGCGGCCGGCGGGCCAGAGAATGCGAAGGATTGCCTTTCAGAGCCCCTCTTTGAAATATATACTACAATGACAAATGCCCAATTCTTCGCTCAAACACCAGCATGCATTTCCCAGCCCAATTACTTCACTTTTCCCCCGATAAGGCCGGCCGCGCTCGTCCTGACGATGGCGAATTGTGATTTCCATTGTAATTATGTCCAACTTTCATGAAATGTGATAAGGGCTTCGCCTTTGATTTCCACGGATGATAATATCATACAGTAAGTTGGAGTAATTAAAGCAGGTAATTCTAGACTTGACATTCTGGTCTTGGTCAATTACACGCAGCAAAAACAGTTGTCAACTTTAGTATTGTGTTTCATCAATCATTTCGCATGTTGAATCTATTTAATGGATCAAATTCAGCCTGCAATGACATTAAAGCAACAAATTATATTACCAATCCCAGCTTAGTGTCAACAAATGTCACTTGTTCAATGGTCTTTCATCTTTTAAAGTCTCTTTTTTTTAACCCGTGAATGCCTTTCAAGTTAATTACTCTTACATGACAATGAAGGCGCGTGCTCGCTGTGAGAGCTGTGCTGATTCATTCGTTCATAGGAACGGATGAAACTAAACAGGATGACTGGCTTCAGCTGCAGTTACTGACCGTAAATTATATTGATCTATGATCTATCAGCTCGTATAAATAGAGGAACTGTATTCTTAAGTTGTCTGTAGCTACTTACTTTCAATGTAATTCTCAAAGATTAAACGTCGCACCCGGGGTTGATTTCCTCTGCGGAATGTTACTCTTCTTTACGTTTCAATACATTGTGTTAAATTACGCAGTGTTGCGATCTGTTATGTTGTTATGATACGTTACTTCACTCCTGGTCTATGCTTGATTCTTCAGTAAAAAAAAAAAAAAAAGATTATAAAAAAATTTAATAAAATGTATCTAAAATGATACCATAAATATTAATGGATAGATATAGTCAAGTCTGTTTAGCTAAAAGGTTATTTTGCTCTATGAAGAGTTCAGATGTGAAAAGCTCTATGCATTTTCATCTAAGATAATCTTTTATAAATATCTGTCATGTTTTATGTCTGTCTAGCCCTGTTTATTTCTGTGTTTTTGTATTCTTGGTTTTGTTTTGAGTTCAGTTCCTGTCTGCCCATATATGGTCTTTCCTGTGTTTCCCCAGCTGTGTCCTGTCTTGTGATTGGTGTTCGGTGTTTAAAACCCCTGTCCTTTTAGTTTGAGTTTGTCAGTCAATGTGGATGTTACGTTTGGATGTTTATATCTTTACTTTTGAGATTATTATTAAAAGGAAACTTCAAGTTTAAAATGAAGCTCTTGCCAACGATCTCCTTCTCTATCCTTCAGTAAATATATTTATTGGCAACGTATTAGTCCTTTTCTACACAACTGAAATCAAATAACTTAACATAAACATACTGTAGGAGCCTGATAAAAATACGTTTTAGCAGAAAACAGACGGCACTTCGAGGCTTTTGCATTTGAACTCTTCATGTGTGTATATATATATATATATATGTGTGTGTGTGTGTGTGTGTGTTTATGGTTAAACCTATTAGTTGCTTATTGGCATGTATATACTAGAATATTAGCCATTAGTGCTAACTCGGCACGTATTAATGTCTTATTCTACATCCCTAATCTTACCTAATACCTAATTTAACAGCTACTGCGCTAACTATTAATAAGCAGCAAATTAGGAGTTTATTTATAATTTAATAGGGAAAAGTGACAGTTAACAATGAATAAATGTTACCTTTTCTAAAGTGTTACCAGATGTGTATAGTGTTGCATTTGGTATAGCAATGTTCAATCCGTCTTTAAAATAACATGCCGGAAATACCAACAGACAATTCAGCAGGGTCCAAATTCAGCTGTATGTGTTTGCCTTTCACTGTTTGTGTCCTGCACAGACGTGTGTGTGTGTGTGTCATGATGGAAACGGCAGGTGTTTTCTGGCCGAGGTTGAGACAGATTGGTGGAGCAGCATGCTGCTATCTGGCAGGCGTTCAGCTTTACCTGCGCTCAGCTTCCTAAGACCTCCGCTTTGAGAGCTTCAGAAGGTCCTCAGGTGCTCCTCACACCAAATCCTTCCTCCACATGTAAATCCTTTATATCCCATGAAGCGGAGGAGACAGCATACGGACAGCATTATGAGATGCTCAACTGGACGCGGGACAAATCTTTATCTAAATGGACAGGATCTGTGGTCCTTGTGTAAAGGATCAGTTGTAGTGCAGCTAATGGCGTTTCTGCTCACTCCAATCATTCATCAAAACACTATGAATGCATAAACTATAAAAACTCATTTTCAAGGCTGTAATAACACAAAGGTTAGTTCACATATATGTTTATAGTTTTCGGAATGCACTTTATAATGCATTAATTAATCTCATGAATAATTGCTATAATACATTAGATGGCTTACTTATTCACAGAATGCACTAAAATACATGACAGATAACTCCTTACAGATGTAATCTGTAAATATTATATTTTGGTTACAATTGTAATTAAAAGATCTACCGTATAACACTGTGCAATATGAATGACCTTTTGTGTTTAATTCAGTTTTACTGGCCGCTTCTTTTTTACATTTGTGAAATTTACTAGCAATTTCTGATTTGCTTCACAGTAAATAATAACACAATATATTTATATTCACAATATATATTTCCTTCCCAGGAGTCTCAGTCCTCATGTACTTGTGTTATATGTGTGGAGAAAGGGATGAAAGCACTAACGATATGAATTTCTCATCATCCAGAAACAATCGTTTGAGGTGGTAAAATGTGAGGAATTTTGGTAAACAAAGGTCAGCTGACAGCCATGCCAACTGGCACGAGGGTCACATTAGTGGACAGATCCTGCCAAACCTGCCTCATTACCCATGATTCATAACTGTGCTTAAACAAATAGAGCTGCTGTCCCTCCTTTCATCTTTAATTTCATAGACTCATTAGGTGGATCCCGAGATCCGTACGGAGGACAGGTAAGACCACCACACACACACACAGAGCCTCCAGCACCCTGTCCAGCCAAACACCATCAGAAGTCAGATCAGATGCCACTGATGCAATGCCAGGACGCTGGTGTGTGTGTGTGTGTGTGTGTGTTCGCTCGGGGAGCAGCTGGAACAGCACTGGGCAGGCCAGAGGTATTAAACCTGAGTCTCTTGGCAAGGAAGCTCTCTGTATGGAGTCGCTGTGATCGGAGAGAGACAGACATGCACAGTTACACGAGCGTCACCCAAACTATCAGACATGGATACCGAGTAAACAGACAACAAACTGAATATAAACACCAGAAACGAACACAAACCAGAGTTCTTAGCTCACGCATGATATTCTGCTGTCAAACACACATCTAGACTTCTGTGAGCTGGGATTTAATGAAACGCATTGTCTGAAGACAAGACACACTCTGAAAAAGACAGGACCTACTAATGTGCTAATAACCCTTCAGGGCTCATGTGGGTGCCGCCTCCGGAGCAGATCTGTATTTCTGTAAGAGTAGAAAAGACCAATGATAATTAAGTATGCAAATATTTGCAAGAAAGAAGAGCAATAAGAATTCATTATGCAAATATTATGGTTTCATTATCACCGTAAGTACGACTTTTAATGGCAAACATGGTATTAAAGTCAATGGGAGATTTTTAAACATGACATTTCTTAAAAGAAAAAAAAATCAAATAAACTTAGCAAAGTGTTTCTCCTCAGTATTTTTTAAGGGTACATTTATCTGAGAAGAAAAATGACTTAAGATTTGTTTTTGCTTAAAACGAGGATAAAGAGCTGCCTTTTTTTCCTTTTAATTAATTACATTTGATTATTTTAGAATAAATAAATACATCATTTTAAAATTTTTCTGAAAATTTTTCTTCACCTAGAAGTTATTTTGCTCAAATAAATTCTGTGATTTCAGAAACACACACACACACACATAAATGTATGCACATATATATATATGAGGACACAGATGTGTATAATGACATGGGTATGACACAGGTATTACAATATGTAGGTGTTTTATGAGGACATTTTCAGTGTCCCCGTAATTCAAAACGCTTAAAAAACATACTAAATTGTGTTTTTTTTTTAATCTAAAAATGCACACAGTTTCCTGTAAGGGGTAGGTTTAGGTGTAGGACAATACCACATAGAGTTTGTCCAGTATAAAAACCATTACGCCTATGGAGAGTCCTCATAAATCACAAAAACCAGCGTGTGTGTGTGTGTGTGTGTGTGTGTGTGTGTGTTAGAAGTGGAGCGGCAGGGAAAATGAGCACTGCTGATCTGATCGCTGAAGGCTGTAGACTCTCTCAGAGCTCTTCTTAAATGAATGGAATTAACACACAGGATTTATAACATCACTTCCTGCTCTAAACACTATACAGATACCTGTTACACTTTCACAGTGAGCCTGACAAAATCATGTTTGTTTCTGTCAAAGAAGTCAAAGAAATAATTTTTTTGTTGCATCCTATATGTAGATGTGAGGCACAGAGTAAAATGTTAAATATGAAGGGTGTAATATCTGCTGCATTAGTGTTACCGTGCAAAACTGTAATAATACTCCCAGGTTTCCTGCACACTGTTCCACCTCAGCCATTGGCCATCCTGCCAGATAGCCCCGCCCCTGGTCTATCCTCATTGGTGGAGTGCGTGTTGCTGTGTCAGCTGGTCATGATGAGTCACAGTGTCACAGTCTTGCAGACATCGACCTTATAATTGCTCTGCACACTGAACTAATGACACACTTCCCCTTTACCTGTCTTTCTGGGCTGTGTCTCAATATGACACTCTCATGTAAAGTTATTCTTACTCCTGGGCTTGTCCTGCAGGTGTGTCTGACGTCAGGAGAGACTCTAACCATCTGCCATCAGACCCAACAGCTCCACACACACACACACACACACACACACACACTGGTGTATAACACAATGCTGATGAGCTTCGGCAGATAAATATCAGTAACTGTTTTCACGCTGCGCTCTACTCATTCTGAACCTTATTATCTGTAAGTATAGAGTAAAAATATCACTTTTTGCTAATTGTTTAATATGTCCAGAACATTAAATAATGACATATTTGGCATGTATTTATTTATTTAAAATAATTACTGATTTGTTTTATGTGTTTGTTTATGATATTGTATATGTTACCTATTTTTTTTAGATTTAGAAAATTAGTATTTTACTTTTACAAATGTAAATACTTCTATCATATGTGTGTGCGAGCGAGAGATTACAGCTGCTTTCATATACAGCTTGTTATAGCTACTGTAACAGAACCATAGCAGATTACTTTTTGCCTTTTTAGAAGACATATTGATTTTTTTTATTTTTTTTTATGCCATTTTTACAAATGAGTATGTCCTGAAAAGGAGGTTTTGTCAGATTTAGTACACTTGTAAGTACAAATCTGTATATGGTTTACACACACACACACACACACACATTATCAATAAATGCTTTTTTCTTAATAAAATAAGGTGAATTGAAAACATTTATTTTAAAACATCCATTTAATAATAAATAAATTGATTATAAAACCAACTGCATTGTGCATTATTAAATAATACACATGATATTATGTAGCACATAACAACTAAGGATCTTTAATCTATGTAAAACCGTTTTACACAGCCAATTCAAGACCTAATCCAATCAATACAAACCACGTTTTAAACGCTGCCCATTACGCCAATTTAAAAATGTCCAACAGACGATCAATTTACATTTTTTAGGAATCAAATGCTTACCTAATCTAAACTACACAAAACCACGCTGCATTCTATTGATTAGATTTCAGATTAGGACAATGAACTGAGCTTCAGCGAGCCTTCCCTCCCGCAGACGTGTGTGTGTGTGTGTGTGTGAGGGACGCTTATAATAAAATAGTGCTGTCAAATCCAAAATATCCTCAGTATATGATATGTGTATATGCTCACACACAGTATATATTTTGAAAATATTTACTTGTATTTACATCCATATATTTATACTTTATATTATATATACATATATTTAACAAATAAACAGAATATTTGTCATGAATACATGCATGCGTTGTATTTATATACACAAAAAATCTAAACAGAACACACACATAAATATTATGTAAACAAAACACTTTTATTTTGGATGTGATTAATCTTTTGACAGCACCAAAATAAAACAAAGAAACAAGCTAAATAAAACAAAGTAAACATATTTTCATACCAAAAAGTGACATATTCATCTTTTTTTAATTAACACACACACACACACACAAAGAAAAAATAAATGGCATAAATGTGTAGCGTGTTGCTGGTCAGATTGGAGGACGGTCTGTTTGCTGACCGCCCTGAGACTGATTCCAAATGCATGGTTAAATTTTCACCCGTCCCTTTTCAGAGAGCTCTCATGGCTGGAGATCGATTGAGTCACCTTGGTTAGCTATTTGTAGGCCGTCGCCTGTGGAAGTGTCAGAGTGTGTGTGTGTGTGTGGAGGGGTGGTGGGGTTTCACCGGGATGGACATTAGTTCCACAGTCCCTCTCTCCTCTCACCTTTAAGCTTGATCAAAGGCAACATTAGTTAAAGTCCATTATGCACATCCGACCCCAGTGTGCCGCCGACAGAGCCAGGATTCATGAGACCGAGATATTAGCAGAGAGAGAGAGAGAGGGAAATAAAAACTGTCCAGACAGGAATATGGCATTTAGGAGAGAGTATTAAAGCCTACAGCCTGCTAAAGAAAAGAAAGATGAAAAATTAGCCATTTCTGAAGAGTATGATTTAGATGCCACCTTAGGAGAGTCTTTAATGTGTGTGTGTGTGTGTGTGTGTGTGTGTGTGTGTGTGTGTGTGTGCGCGCTTTAACAGGTTTATTAAAAGCACCACGGCTGTCATCTTTATACTCACAGTTTGCATCACAGTGAAATAATGTTTGTGGCACTTCCAATATCACTTTTACTCTTGATCAGTTCTCTGAAGCAGAGCGCTTTGCCCACTATTTATTTAGCAGGCTCTTTCTCTTGCACTGAATTTGATCGGCACTGTATATTATATACCTGAACATGAATTTGAAATCAGTTAACTTTAGTGTGTTTATAAAGTTCTCTTAACTTTTCATTGTCATTTTAGCTGCAATTATGAAAGCAAGGCGAAATAATAAATGCATACATTAAATACATTAACCTATATTTATGCAAATCTGAAGATTTACACGCAAGCACAAATATATAAATGTAAGTCATTAACAGATACATGATTGTGATTTTGCCCATAATTAAAAATCTGTAATGTATTAAATAATTGAATTGAATTTTTAAGCTTAATGAAGTGTTTAGCCACTGGCACGACTGACTGACACACGTTTGATACAGTTCTACTGAGATTTCCATGTGAACAAACATAAATTATCAGACAATTATACACGCTCCTCTTTGCCCCGGCGTCTCATCCCTGACATTCATTAGCATCCATTCATCACGAGGCATCAGCGATTCATACCTGTGTGTTTTCATTCCATTATCTTTTGTTTGAGAAATGCGTGTGTCCTGAATAGAGGCTAATCTAATTTCTTAGTCATACTGCTGCTGAAAAGTGTATTTGTTTGAAGGAGAACGACTTGAGCTGACTTAACAAAGGAAGCCAAATTTATATGTGTTCTATGGTGACTACATAAGATTTATAGTGCAATTCATTTGAATAGATTAGCGTCTGAAGTAATTCTATAATTGAATGAGTCATGGCTCGAAGAAAAGATACGCTGTTTTCCTTTCACGATTAAACTAATTAGATTAAACACAACAAAAGTCTGTTTAAAAGAAGGAAGAAATAAATATAGTGTTGTTTGTTACAACATGAAACGCTGAAAGCACATTTGTCTTGAGCAGTCATGTCGCTTTTTGGTTTGGTTCCCAGAAATTCACAATAAGTACTGTATTATTACATTTGAATAATCAGAGAAAGAAAAAAAATCAATTAAGCATGTTAATATATTATTACAGATTTATCTTGTCTCTAAAAGATTTTTATGTAAATTATGGCATGCGTAGATTTTTTATTTTTAGAATCTTAAATTCTCGCCAGCTTAAAACGCAATGCATGACACACAAAACAATATGAATTATGTAGCACTTTAAAAACTTATGTTAATTATGATTTTTTTTTACATTTCATTAGAGATTTGTGTTGTCTTTACAATGATTTTTATTGAAATTATAGCATACAATTTTTTTTAAACATGATTACAGTTTTATTTAAGAATCTTAAATTACAGCAATTAAAAGCAATGCATCATTTGCAAAACAATACATATTAAGTAGTACTTAAAAAATCTAAATACGGTTAATTAAGCATGCTAATATTTTATCGCAAACTTATCTTGTCCCTTATTTATTTATTTATTTATTTTTATGTAAATTATGACATGCAGTTGATTTTTTTAAAACATGATTAAAATTCAATTTTTAAAGACAAAAAAGCAATGCACAACATGCAAATACAAATTAAGTAGCACTTTTTAAAAAGCAGCAGGAAGAGGCTCTGGAAGTAGTTTAAAAGCAGTCCCTGTGTTTACAGATACTGGGCTCCAGGCGTCTGTGGAGTGGAAGCACTGTGCCTCCTACAGGCCAGAGAAGAAGGTGCATATCCAGCCCTCCTCCTCCTCCTTTCCAAACTTCCAGCTCTTTTCCCAGATCCTGTCTCATCGTGCTCCGGCGTGCCTCCTCTCAGCGATCACCATCCATTTCCTCACGGTTTGAGGAGGTAGTTGCTTGCTCGGAGGAAGCCAGCGATCAGTTTTTGCAGCTGCTAACAGCAGACTCCGGTCTCTGCCGGTCTTCCATAGTTAATCAAAGTCCAGCTCACTCTTACCTTGCTCTGATGGTCGTCTCCGGCCGTGTGGACCCTTGGGTGTCCCGAATCCTCCTCGGCTCCTCTCTGTTTAACTGACCGCCCCCCTTCCACTCCCTCGCTCTTTGTTTTGATGAAACCCAACACCTCAAAGCATCTTTTGTTTTACAAGAGGGCCAAAAGGGTTTTGTGAGGAAGAGTTCGAGAGCTCCCCGGCTTCTCCACCTGGCATACATGCCTCTCTCTCAAGCGTGGATTATTACAAGCAACATCTGCTCGGGGTCGATGATGGCTGTCAGCTGGCAGCAGCGGATACGACACGTGGACCGTCCCCGGCGTTTGATGTGGTCTGAGTTCGGACGCTGGGCCTGAACCCAGAGCGATTTACTGTAAAGGCGTACAGATCTGCACCGCAGGGGCCCGCTGTTAAATGAGCTACATGCACTGTATTGTTACATATCGCTAAATGTGAGAGTGGAGATGAGAACTTTCCCATGTATGCTGTTCCCCACGGCTTAAAGCCAGAGAGCGCCGAGTGTTTAATGTGCACCTGGCATCAAACATCTGCGCACATGTGCACAGACACACTTTTGGAAATATTTGTGCCAGACGCATTCGGAGCAGAGTTCAGTTCTGTGCTCGTGCGTGCTAGTCAGTGCTGATACAGCTAAGGCCTGTTCACATCCAGAGAAGAGCTAATTCAACCACAACTACAACACAGAGCAGCAACACCACCTGGATATCACTCGCAGAGCAGTTTCCACATTTCTGATAACATTTGCTGCTGCTATAAGCTGGAGCCAGGCTTGTTACTGTCAACTAAAACTATTAAACACTGTCCTGAAAGAAACTAAAATGTAAATTCTAGATGAAAAAAATACAAATGTATGACATTACACTTAAATAAAAAATACATAAATAAATTAAAATAAAAAAATGAAAGCATTTTTTGTGAAATGTAAATGTATGAGATTTATAAATGTTGCATTGGCCATAATTGTGCATAAATAATACTAGAGTAACCCTGACATTTATGAAATATATATATCTAAAAATCCAAACCTAAAAAAGTTGACAAGCACAAAAAGAAAAAGTTGACATATAAAAATAAAAACTAAGCCAAAATAGGCATGCTGTTTTAGTGGTATATAAATAATATTAAACTGACACTAAATGAGCTGTCTTACATACAGTTAATATAAAACGTCTGAAGGGATTCACTGTATTAGCCTCTTCTACTGTATATTATTTGTCATATCACAGCAGCGATTGTGCAGCAGAGGCAGAAGAAACCAAAACTTCTGGAGGTTAAGAAAAGGTCACGAGCCTCAGACTGTGAGATGCTTCTGTCTGGACGTCTCAATCCCTGCACCACCTTCTTTTTTCTTCTCTGAGCCGCAGCACCACATGTTGTCACTCTTCAAAAGCAGACGTAATCTGTGTTCAGAGCAGGGCCTGGGCTGCTGCCTCCCCTGCCGGGCGCTGAGAGATCACGGCAGGCTGTATTGCTGTGTCAGGTGTTATTAGACGGCTCCATCACTCTGATGCTGCTGTCCACTCCAGGGCGGATGAGGGCCAATTGCTTACACTGGCTACAGTGACAGAGCAGGGGGTGATTGGCAGAGACATGCTCCTGTCTGGGACGAGAGGGCAAACCCTCTGCTGAGGCTACTCCAGCGGCCCGCCGTGAAGACACACACACACACACCGGCATTTGTTTTTGCTTCTGCAAGTGTTCTGCAAATACTGTGATAGAAGCTCAAAATAGTCTTACTAGAGGACAAAACTGCATTCGTGTTCATTTCTATAACAGACATGCAGCTGTGTATCACTAAACTATACAAGCATTTCTCAAAACCAGAAAAAATAATAAAATAAAATACCATTTCAGTCTTTTTACTTCCCAATCTTATCTCTGCTTGCCATTGTTTGCAAATATTGGTGGAATTAACTAGCAATTTGTGAAATTTGTGTGTCATTATTGTTTAATTAAGGTGTGTTCAAGTTTGTTTCTTATTGTATTTTGTGGGAATGTCCGGATGTCAAACTAATTGCATGTGTTCAGTCTATATTTCCCCCTGTGTTCCAGTCATTTTGAACTTTATTTTCCTCAGAAATGCTATTTAATGGCAACACATTTGATCAAATGTTCTAATGCACCTCAGTTTTGAGTAAATATTGCTAAATTCTCCACAAATAATGCTTTTATCAATGCTTTCATGGGCCTACGACCAGTCAGTTCAAATAAATAAATCAATACATAAACAAATACAGAAATAGTTTGAATCCAGTACTTTATAACAGTGTAAACATGTGGATACTATAGTATAAAGAACTAATTCTGCATTGTATTACATGCAATTAACCCAAAGCCAAACCCCCATCCCCTCTCTAACCCTACAGTATAGTACGTACACATACTTAATTAATACTCAGTTTCTAACAAGGACATCATAAAATAAACCATATACAGCATGCCAACAAATTTACAAGCAGTTTTTGTTGGCCACTCCATTTTGGACGAGGAACACCAAACTGTGTCGATTGTTTTCAGCAAAGTAAAGTAATAATACTAATAATATAAATCAGCAGTGGTTGAAGCAGTTTAACTGATGATGATTAGTTACTGGTAAGTGTAATAACGCCAACAGTGTGCTCTGATTTCTCCATGGCTCAGGCGGACAGTTTTACACACAAAGCTTGCATTTGAAGCGCAGTATAACTCAGCCAATCAATTCAATGGATTTCCCTCAGACAACTATCGATGACAAATTTTCTGAAGCAATCGTTTCTATTAAACTCTTCATCAGTCACTAAAATGCACATGCCATTTTACATTTTCCCTCAGACTTCTAGCATGGTCATTAAAAGCAGCCAGTTAAAATGATTGGTAATGATATCGCACCGCTCTACAGATCAATGGACCAATAATATCTGCATGCACTATATGAGTGAAGAACACTTCCAGAAGAAGAAAGAAAGCTTGGATAAAAAGCTTGCATACGTGTTTCACACACAGCCGAGCTCTCTCTGAATTAGCATGTCAGCTTCAATCTCAGCATCTTTGCCTTGAGGAGAGAATGTGTTGGAGTCTGTGTTAAGATGTACCGATACTCCATCACAAAATAATTCTGTTAAAATAATGATCTTTCTTTGGGCTATGGGCCCTCAGGAGCTGTTCTGCACTGAAAGCTACACTCATAAAGCCTTCATTTTTACAATTGGATATCGGAGAACTGATTTTTCCTCAGTGTGAACATATAAGGCTCCTTGGTGACAGGCTGGGGTCTGTTGGAGAGCGTGCCACTTTACAGAGCTTACATGGTTTGGCGCTCATAACTGTGTTAGGTTTTGAAGGCACACAGTGTTAGCGCAAGGTGAAGGTGTGCAGAGCCCCCGTGGAAAGATGAGAGGATCAGCCCCGGCACACAAAAACACATCACCAAGTTCCTGCAGTGATCTGTAATAAACACACCTTCCCATAGAGCTAGCGTTTAAAGACACAGTTCACCCAACAACAAATAATCTGCCTTTATTCGCTCAATCTCATGTCATTCTAAAGCTGTGTGCTGTTATATTTGCAGAAGAACACGTATAAAGACCTTTCCCTCACACCTAATTAGTTTGTTATCATTAAAGTAGTCAAATGCAGCTCAGGCACAATATTCCCAGACCTTGATTGTTGTGTAGAGAAGACTTCAAGTTTAGTCATTCATTAAACTATACGTACACTCACTTTTCATTAGTCAGCACTGCTTCCAAATATGCACATTCAGCAGTTTAAATGCAAACTCTTTGCAGAAATGTTTTAACATTCATATTTGAGATAACAAAGCAGCATTGTAACTGCATTTACTGTATAGTATTTAAGTTACTGTTAATTTAATCCCTTTCTTTGTGCGCTTTATTATGGTTAATGTGCACTTGTATACTTTAGATATTTAAAGAATATGTTTGTTTATCAACACTGTATTTGCAGATAAAATACTACTTAAGAGACACCTTCTTGACTGTTTCTCAACACATTTAAGTACACTTTTAATAATGTCAAAATCTAATCTTTTTTGTTTATAATCTACTTTAAAGAAGCACACTTAGGTTGATGTGTTGGCTAACATCTATAAAGCACAAGCAAAGTACTTGATTTTATGTGATGTGTCATTTAATATTACATGTTGATCAGTGTACTACATCACAGTACGTCATTACAAATACATTTAAATACATCAGATACAAGTTTCAGTAGAAATGACATTACAGTGTAGTTCATTTACAGTGTAGTATGTATTTCTATAATGAATTCTTTCTAAAAGTTTGCTAAAGTGTATTTCTTTTCTTTCAGTTAAGAAAGTGTATTAATACTTGAAATGTTAAAAATGAATTGCAAATGCACAAATTAATTTCAATACAGACTTAAAAAAAGTGTAAAAGGAATGTTTATTGTTGTTTCATGACACCTAGTGCAATTTCAACAGACTGAAGACTGAATGTTAACAGACTGAAGAAAAAAAAACCTTAAAAACCCTTAAAGAGTTGCATTTATAAATCAGGAATAATTGCATTGTAAAACATTGTTGTATTTTGGTCCACCAGAAGATTCCTATGAGCTTCACATAATACATACGTCACTATATTCAAGAGAAAGACGGATTTGCATTTCGCCCTGATTGATACAAAACAATGGCGCTGTTGGATTTGCTTGTTAACTTTTATGACTTTACAGACGAGCGAGTCCAGCACTGATGGCCAGCACTGCCGAACACAGTCCACAGCAGCGCACCAGACAAATAAAAGCATGTTTGCTACTCTCTTGGACCGGGGATCACCTCCACGACCTCATTTGTACTCCAGCAACTCTGTCCTGGCTAGAAACGCCTCTGGAGGAGCTCGGGATCCACGCCGCTAGCTGGCCGCTTAGCACCGCTCATTTTGCTTATTTGCTCTGATGGGTGGCAGTTTGAGGCAGGTGATGATTTATAAATGGACTATCGGCTGGTGGGCCCACAGGAATGGGGAGGACTTGGACAGGGAAGCTGGGGAAAGTGCCAGGGTGCTTTACTGGAGCCGAGGCACATTAGCAAAGGCTGGAGCATCTGCGAGCCGAGCACCGGCTCCTCGCTGCAGGGCCATATGGAGCTGACAGGATGCTGAGCGCTAATTAATTTGACTGCAGAAGACTCTCACAACAAAGAGAGACGTGAAGTCCTCTCCTCACACACATGCATTAGTAATTTTGTCATGCAGTAGCTACACAATCCTCTTTTTTAGTTTTTTTAAGAAAGCAATTATTACTCGTATTCAGCAAGGATACTTTCAATCAGACAAAAGTGGCATTTGATAAATCTATAAATACCAAAAAATAAAATGTATCTCAGTTTCCACTAAAATATTGAGCAGCACAACTGTTTTTAACATTGATCATAATCAGAAATGTGTGTTGAGCAGTAAATGAGTTTATTAGAATGATTTCTGAAGATCATGTGACACTGAAGACTGGAAATCACAGAAACTAACAGATATTCACTCACAGCTGTTTTAAATATAAAGTAAGTTTGTCAAGACAAAAAGTTAGCTTGAGAAAGCTAAAACAGGAAGTTAGAAAATGTTTTAAAAGCTAAAAGTTGAAAATGAAATAATGCCTTGGTTTGACTTCCTTCAAAAAAATGATATATTATACATTATATGTAAATTCTGTCAACTGACAATATTTTAATGGCAGACTATACTAAAGGAAAAAAAACTGTAGAAACTTCACAAACAATTCAAGAACAGCAACTAGCTTTTTTAACAAAGCATTTTCTTGTAAAACCTTCTCCAATAATCTTTTACTTACAACTTTTGCTTATTTTTCACATTCATACTTTTACACACTGATTATTAAAAACAAAACACAACAAACAAAAAAGGTTTAGGTAAATATTTATGATGGATTATATTTTAAAAGTTAACTAAACTTATCAGAGATCAGATTTTGGTCATATTAGTCCTGAGGGACAGAATAGTGAAATGAATTTATAAAGCGATGAGTTATGAAGTGTGAGAGCGAGAGTGAAATGAGGTTCTGCTAACACAAACACGACAGCGGCTCGTGTCCCTGCGGTGTAAAATACTTCTCCTGGGATCTTGCGGGATGGCCTCTTTTTGCCTTATTAGTAGATGTTTGTCCCTTAGCTTTAAAATTCCCGCTAATGACATGGGACTTAATTTAATACATCAGTCAGCTACAGATGAAAGGAACACAGTCATTAACACAGACTGATTCATGTTCGTCAGTGTTAGAGTTTTAGAGAATGAAAAAAACATTCAGGAAAAACACATATGGGTCCAGCGGAGATGATAAAAACACAGATGTGTTCCTGTAGCATCTTCCCTAACAAGATGATTGTGGTAATGATGTCTTACACATGCTTTAAAGTTGTGCTACATCATAAGAACAGGTTGAACTCCGGGGGAGAAACAGAATAAATGCAAGCCATCTTGTTTGTTCAGTAGTTTCCAGCTTCATGAGCACATTCAGAAGAAAAAAGTCTCTTCAATCAAGTCAGTGGCTTTAAAATCAATGAATTATGTAAATCAGGCATGCAGTTATTTACAAAAGGCTTCGTCACTTCAATAGATGAAATGCATATTCAAAAATCATTTCTAATTATTAGAGATGTTGATCAATTATGATTAATCAGTGGGTTTTATCTAAATCAGGGTCGAATAGACCCCCCCCCCCCATCTTTATTGAGTGCATATTTTTAGTGTTATGACTAAATCAATTTACTTTCCATCTAATTTGCCAACTGTCTTTGTGAATCAATGAACTTTGTTCTGAAACAGGCTGGGATCTGAATGTCTGTTCAGCTCTGATCACATGAAGAGGTCAGTAAAATCTGAAGATGAATCATGCCATGATAAAACTGACTGGCTGAGGGGTTCACGTTAAAGTGCTCATTTTATGCTATTTCTAAAGTGTTTAATATTGTTGTGGGATAGGTTTATATGTACAGGGTCAAACAAAGCTTTCCTTTTCTCAAAACATGCATTTAACATAGTTCTCTTTCAAACAGTTCGTTCGAAGCCGTTCAGTCTCTATAAACCTACTCTGCTCTGATTGGTCAGGTGGCTCAGTCTGTTGTGATTGGTCTACCGCAGGGGTCATCAGACTTGATCATGGAGGACTGTGTTCTCAAAACACCTGCCTGCAAGTGTCAACTATACCAAGTAAGAGCTTGTGTAATCAAGTGTTTGGGTTGGAGGTAACCAGGACCGAACTGGGTGACTAGCGTGTTCAGTGCATGTCAGACATTATAACATCTATTATTCATCATGCTTACAGGTTGTGATTCAGTAAGCTGGTCCCAAATACACTGGGTAGTGAGCAATCTTTCAAGAGCAAGTGTTTTGTGAATCTTGTGTTTTTACTGAAGCAGTAAAATTGCATGACTATTCACATAACACTGAGAAGCTGAACAAGATCATCTTTCCCTCATAACCAAAAACACACTTCTTTGGAAAAAAAAACAACAACTTTCCAAAACTTTTATGAAACCAGAAGGGTGTTATGATTCCAGGCAGTGTTTCCCTGTCCAGGCAGTTGTGGACTTCAGCTTATGTTGAAAGTGTTTGAAAGGTTTCCCGTTCCTCAGCCTCTGCCTTGTATTGTGGATTCTCGCTCTTGTCTTGCCCTAGTTGGATACTGTACGCCCATCGACCGACCCACGCTTCCCCTTTGGACTATTCTTGTGCTTTGCCTCAACCATTCCTGTTTGTGTTGTGTTCAGCCCTGCCTGTATGACCATTCCTTTAAATAAAACCCTGCATCAGATATGCATCCAATAGCATCAGAACAAGACATTAACTGATGGACTGAAGTGCTGTGAATTATTGTGACGGCACCCATCCACTGCAGACACTAGCCAGATTTCCATTACACTTCAAATAACACAAATTAAAATTGCGAATTGAAGATATGTCTAATGCAAACGTGTACATTTTCCAAAAACCCAAATATCGCAAAAAGGTTTTTATACTCGCATGAGGTGGTTTTTCACTGAAGTGGTTTTCAGTTTACAGCTGCTAGCGATCACTCGGTTGATGCTTGTGTTTATTTCAGCATCACTTCTACAAACCTGGTGAAGAAACACACTCCCGCTGATTCCTTATTTGGGTGAAATACTCCTTTAATGTTGATAATATGAAGGTGTCAGCTAATCATCGATGTCTGATCACTGACAGATACTAAATAACTGAAAAAAACAAATGCGCCAAATATATCAGGCTTAAAGTTTCCAAAATATATGACAGCTCCCCATCTTTAAAGAACAGAAGAGCTTCAATCTGTTGAAGAGTGAGCACTAATGAGCCTTTATGAAGCCAGACTTCAGGCCTGTGTGCTTTATTTCTCATTTAGCCGCTGTATTCTGGAGAGGTGAGAGGTCTCGAATCCCCCTCAGGACGACTCGATCTCCTCAGACCCATTAGAGCAGCGCAGGGTTTAGCTCAGCTCATATGAACTGGAATTAATGCCTTGTTTCCTTCTTCCACTGAATCAAGCAAAAAAGCCAAAGTGAGCACCAGAGCGCATGTGAATCACAGAGCAGCTTCCGCCTCGTCCCACGACTCACTGCGAGGAAATGGAAAGAGTGATCGTCCCGATGAGGGAATAAATGCATTAAGAGTCTGTTCCACGCTAGCTGAGTCCATGCTTTTAACACAGTGCTGAAATAGCATCTTTACCATTACTGTAAATTATCTAAATAAAATTCATTCTACACTGAAAATAAAAAGCTGTACACATACTGTTCTCTCAGAAATTGCTAGTAAATGTAATTAATTTCATGAATTTTTGAAGCAGAAAAACTGATGTGAATAAAACATAGCTTTTGTTCATTCCCCTATGGTTTCAGGGAACTAGCTCGTTAGTTTCCCCAGTGATGTAGTGCACAATGGTAGTTTATCTGCAAGTCACAGTGTTTTACGAGAAATAAATCACTGGTCAAAATGTTCAGATGCTTTTTTGGGCATCGACTCTGTTGAATATTTGTTATATTCAGTCAACAGTGTTGTTCACAGAAAAATATGAGAATTTCCACTTTTGTCAACGCTATCTCATGACCAATTCACTCGTATTTTACAAGGTAGCTAATTCATACAAATCCGTATGATTTGTTTAAACCCCAGTGATGCGTAGGTTTAGGGGCGGGGTTGGGTGTAGGTCATTCCAATTGTGCAAATCATAAAATAACCAACCTGTCCTCCAACTAATAAACCCGTATAGGTCGTTTGTACGATAGTGGTGAAACACGACCCATCACAGCGTAAGCTAAAACTGTGCCCCTATCAGCAACACTATTAATGTTTTGTACTATTTTATTGGTCATGTGATTCAGGGTTGGTGCATAGCTCAGTTTATAGAGAGATGAGCTACAGTATAAGACAAGATAGGATCATGCGATCATGGGTTTGAACCCAGAGCTCATAAAACCCTAAAAATCATGGGTTAAATCAGGGGTGGCTTACTGTCATTATTTGTAAGCCTGCAAATCAGGGGTAGGAAACGTTTGTCCTGGAGTACCAATGTCCTGCAGAGTTAAGCTCCAACCCTGAAAAAAAACCTCACCTGCCTGTAGCCTTGAAGAGCTTGATTAGCTTGTTCAGGTGTGTTTGATTAGGGTTGGAGTGAAACAGGACATTGGCGCTCCAGGACCGACGTTCCCTACCCCTGTCCTAAATAATATGTTTTCCTGAGCAGTTCTCCTGACTGAACTTGGTTTCTCCCGTGTTTTTTTTTTCTTTCTCCGTTCTGTGCTGCTGTCACTTCTGGTTTGATTAGCTGGAGACACGTAATTTGCAGTGATATCATCGACTTTATTACACAGATTACACATGATTTAAACAGAACCGAGCTGGATGATGACATCACTGAACGCAGTGATGAACTGGCTTTAACTAAAAATTAACTGTTTACTGTTGTCCACATATTTTCCTATTTAAAATTGTAGGGCTGCTTTGATTTATGTCTTTATTGTTAAAAACAACCCGTAAATAAAGGTCACTTGACTGTATGACATTTAAGCTACATTTATATTTTTTGTAGAAATGCATTACATGTAAACTGTTATGTGTCAGATATTTATGGTACGTATACTGTTCATATAAACATCTGACAGATTTAACTGAGATTTCAAACGTGACACTTACACAATGAACGAATGCTTACAGGTTGTGCAGAGTACAATAATTTCAATAATGTTGTCTTTAATCACATACCCGCATGTCATTTCAGAACACTATTTAAGATATTTTGGAGGAAAACCAGGAGGCTTGTGACTCTTTTATTTCCAGAGGAGTACAAAAGACATGCTTTGATTTGTACAAACAGCGTATCTTTCCATTGTGACTGACACAGAAGAGCATATGATCACTGAAAAGGCTCTACAGTGACATTAGGGTGCTGAAACATTGAAGTCATTATTTAAAGTGTTCTCTCGTAGCTTCATAATATCACGGCTGGCACTGATGTCGTTCCTACTGTACTTTTCTGGACCTTGACAGTGACAGTTCATCACTTGTCAGTCACAAGCCTCCTGGTTTTCATCCAAAAGATCTTAAATTGTGTTCTGAAAGCTTTTATGGATTTGGAAAAACATGGGGGTAAATGATTAATGACAAACTTGTAATTTTGGGCTGGAGTAACCCTGTAACACAAGACCATAACCTGCTCTGAAACCTACTGCCTAAGAGTCTAATTTCAGGCTCAAATACTGATTATTGAGCTCGTGTCTTCAGAACGGCTGCTGCTGACGTTTACATGCGTTTACACCGCTCCTCCCGCTCATGCTAACATCGCCTCATAAAGAATAAATCACCCGTTTTAAAGGACTTCAGGAGTTCAGTGCGGTTGCTTCGGAGTGGAAACCAGTGGAAACGGGCTATGTGGAAGTTAAGTAGTTAATTTTTACATGTGCTTTTTATGGATTTTTGTTCTGCTCATATTCCTCATGTCGAGAGGCTGAGGAGCAGAAGGCCGTTCTTCACGAGGGCCAATAAAACGCTTATTGCTGCTATCTTTATCATGCTGGGAACGTCCAGGGCCTTAAACAAACCAAGAGCAGCGCTGGAGAAATGATTAGCTGGATTTATGACGTCCACCCAAAGGAGCAGTTCACTCTTCTCAAATCCTGCTCTAGTCACATGCTGCCGCTCGCGAGCGCGCTTTCTGAAGAAATATTTTGGTTTAAACTCCCACTGCTTTCGGCCGAGACTGAGACAGTCGTTCAAGCAGCAGCCACAGACAAACAGTACAGCGAGTAACAAATGTGCCATAATCGAGCAGCTCTTAAGAGAACGAAATGTGTCGATCTGGATGATTGTGCGCCTGCAGCGGAGCCACTAACACACACACACCGTCTGCCCTGTAATGGATGATCTCTCGGAGACATTAGGTTTGGACTTGCAGAAAACAGCTTTTCAAGACTGGGAATCAGTCAGGCATGCGTTTATTTACACAGCCATAACTGTTCATTTGATAAGTAAATGAGCTGCGTGCTTGTAGAAGTGATCTAGACCAGCTGCTGGAGGAGAAGAAGAAGGGGAACGTCACGTACACAAATACCTAGGAATATACACTAGATCAAGCCCTTTCACCATTTCATTCACATATATGTATTTATACCATTGGCTTTAAATGGTTAGTGTTACAATGTGGGTTTGGTACAATAAAAACACCAGTCAAAAAACATGGAATTGTGCATTATTTATGCATTTATTTATTTATTCATGCACATTCACATTTAAATGAGAAATGCTGTTATCTTTATTTATTAGCAGAGTGGTAAAACTGCAGTAAAAATACACTCTGCGTTTATTTATTATTTATTATTGTTTGGATCTATTTTTTTTTTCTTTACATTTTTTGAAGTGCATTTATTTTTTAATGAGGACTTTTATTTATATTTGTTCATTTATATCATTTGCACTTTAAACAAATCTTAATGTATCTGTATTTATTTCCAGAGCGGTAGTGCTGCAGTAATACACTCTATATTTTGGGGTACAACTCCATTTATTCATTAACCTATTGATTTGTTTATGTTTCCAGGTTTCAGAACATCATTTATAGTTGTCCTTTCATGTATTTCAGTGCGGTACAAATGCAATGCATATTTTAAAGCAGTGCCACTTGTTTGGGTTGCATCCTCAGCTCCACAAACTACTTTGCATCACTTAAATACATTCAATTTAAAGTCATTTAACATAAGACCATAACCTCTGCAACCTACTGGCCAAGTGTCTAATTTCAGCCACAAATACTGATTGTTTCCAAGCACATCTGAATGAACTCAGTTTGCTATCGTGTCACGCTGAGCGAGGCCATTTGAGAAACGGCCGCTTTTACGGTAAAGGCCAGCTGAAGTTTATGCATGTTCTCTGAGTTATAGTTTACCGTCCGCAACTCATTCATCAAGCGCTGCGCCTTTCTCTAAGCTTCATTATGAGAGGTTGAAATAAATCAATGCATATATTTACAGAACATATGTTACGGGAGCAGGACTCGGGTCCATTAATGAATTGAGAAAGTGAGGATTCATTACAGTAGAGATGTCAAGCACACTTCTATGCAAATGCTCGAGAAACACAAACGGCAGGCCTGTACATCATCGAGAAGGTCACTTAAAGAAATTGAGTCCGTACGGCTGACCTATCCATTTTAGAAATCATAACTTGTTTTCGATAAAGCCACGGCAGCGCTCAAATATGTGGCATTCATTATGTCAGGGACTATCTATTGGATTTCCTGTTGATATAAGACCACGGAGGTAAGTGGTTTGCCATTCCTTTGACAAATGCCCATTAACTTCCCCCGGACGCTCCTAAATGGCCCCGTTTAATTGGCCCTCGAGGCTGAGGCTCCAATTAATAATCAATGGTGTCAAGGCAACCTGGTCCGGTTTGTGTTTCAAGCCATAAATTACAGCATTATATTCATATTTATTCTAAGTAGGTCTTTGTTGTAATTGGCATGTTATTAGAGCGGGAGCTTTTAGTCCGTATCACAGTAATTCAATTAAAAGCTGAAATATAGATCCAGCTCGGATAAACAAACAAGCGCGCTGTAATATGACAGAAAAACAGAGACGCGTCTGCCGGACCCACTCATTATTTCTGGCCTCTCTTCAGAAGATAGGCGCGCTCGCGAGATCTGCGGAGCGAGAGAAGAAGACACCTCATCCATCTGCCTTCCTTCATTGCTTTGTTTGGATAATCAGAGCGGCTGACGCTAATGGTGAGCGAGCCCGGGCCCAAGCCGAGAATAATACAGTGAGCTGCTCTTAACTTCACTCTCCAGTCTGAAGATAATCCTAAGCTGCTTTACTTATCAGTGGCAGGAATTTAGCGCATTACTCTTGATAACGCATGCTGAAAGCCCAACAGACTGCAGGAACGGCTGGGTTTGGACCTGAAAACTCTCACGGCTTTTATAGCACGGTTCACGTTCGCTGGAAATCATCAGTTTCATGATGAGCATTATCTAAATAACTTCATAAAAAATGAAAGCATTTGCATTTATTTTACTCTGTTTCTCATCAAACACATTTGTGTCGTACTATTGAGGGTGCCACTGTATATTAGGTGTCTTTAAGAAAGCATCATTGGATTGTTAGGTAAAATGCACTTATTGCATTCATATCGAGTTACAAACACTTCTGCTGCTATTAACGTGTAATTATAGTGTCATTATACATGAAACGCCAGAAAGTAATCACATTTGAAAATACCAAACTATCACTACATCTGTAAGTACAATGTAAAACATGTATGTACACAATAAGTGCATTATATGAAAATATTCATTCTGATGCAAGTAGTTAAAGGCACTTCATAAAAAGTGGGCCTAAATATTGCTCATGGTATTCCAAATATTTTTTACATAAATATTGAAACAATTTATGTTTATTTTACAACACACACACAGAATATATATGTTATATTCAGAATAATTAATAATTAAAACTAATTTACACCCAATAAATATTTTTGTTTATTTTACTCATCATTTTAAATCATCAGTGTTCATTCTTTGATGGAAACGAATAACATAATATTTTGTCTTACTCAGGATAATGTCATAACCAGCATAAACATATGCTAAACTGTATCTCTATATTTGTGTCATAAATACAGACCGTTAAATAATATTTACACATTTTGACAATTACAGCTTTATGGTAAACAGCACACAATGCAATTCTAGTTTTTTATTTTTATTTTTATTTATTTTACAAATAATATTTTCATAGCAAATAGTTACACTAAACATTTTACACATGAAATACTGATACTTCTTTTCAATCACCATCATTCACTCTTTGCTGGACATTCTGGAATAAAATTACTCTTTTGTCTTACTATTGATCATTACGTAACTACCTTATGTGTATGTCATGAATAAAAATGCTTAAATAAAAATGTATATATATTATTATTATTACTGCTATTTATTTTTATTTATTTATTTATTTATTTTCATAACATTCTGCTCACAATCAATATTTCATTAGTTAGTAGTTGCAGGAAATTTAGATGTTAATTCTCCTCAGGAATTAAATATTAGTTAACTAACTAAATCTGTAAATAAATAATATTTTCCAAAAAAAAAAGGGTTTGTTTATTTTATGTTAATGCTTATAGTTTATATCACTTTTGGCATTCTTCATTTAAATTATCTTATTATCTTAGTTTGAAACATTTTATTATAATGTATATTTTAGTATAAACTTAAGAAAATAAATACATCATTCTATTGAAATACTAAAATGATGGTGAAATGTGAAACATTCTAAATAAAAGGCTTTAGAAAAGTAGTGCAAATAAATTATTACAGTACAATAATAATAATAATAATAATAATAATAATAATAATTTAAAACAAAGTTTCCAAGACTGAAGACAAAAAATAAATAAAAATCAGTTTCAATAGAAAACAAGCGCACTGGACATAAAAGTGTCTGTAGTTGAAGAAACAGCTATAAACACATTCACACATTCAGTCGCTCTGCGTTTCCTTTCACCCGCGCTGACATAACTCAGAACTGAAACACAACACGTTAAACAGGGACTAGTTTTGGATCATGAAGCATGTCGTCTTGAGCTAGTCCTCGTGTTTGTCTAACACTAATAAAGCTAACGCGAGCAACACACTGGACATCCTTCTGTTTTCACAAGTTCTTCTGCTCCGTTTTCCTTGGCAAATGCTTGAAATGTAAGCCGCCAAGTGCAATTCAACGCCAGATGTATATATTACTACCTATTCTCTGCTTTTTCCATGAAAGCGTGTCTCAGAAAGACGTATCGCTGCTCGAAGTCTCGATAAACGTGCAGACAGCAGAACGGCTGAGCTGACGTTAAGCACTCTGATGAAATATTCCCATTCTGCACTAAGTGAGCCCTTATAACTTTAATAACCAGAGAGTCGCAGACACCAAAATATTTATTTATTAGCCAGAATGAGACAGGCTACACAGTGGCAGTTGCTGTGCGTAATATTTTAGTTGCGATAGGAATCAGGGCACGCCGGCGGTGATTTAGAGAGTTTGGCCGCTGTGCGGGGTTCGGGGAGGCGCTCAGATTTATCATTCGCTGAACTTTTTACTAGACACTTGCCTTCTCCAGAAACAACAACACAGGTATTTAACCTGCTCCGTGTCAGTCCTGCGCCGAAAACCGACATTATTCAGCGGGGGAGTAAGTGAACATTTGTTTATTTTCACCTTCGGCTGAAATGGATAAACTCTGTGTGTTGGTTTTCCAGGAGGAGGAGGAGAGCGGTTCATGCAGAGGTTACAGCCAGGCCCTCTCCACACAAACACACTCTCTTACTGAGTAGACCTGAGACGTGTGTGTGCTGCGTGAGATGGCAAAACAAACAAACACTCACACTCTAAAACATTTCACCATTCATAACACTCTGCAGTAAGGTTTTACCAGGTAAATTGTTTCACGATTAGTTAAAATGTCAACATTTACACTGACACTTGCTAAAAGTGAGTTTAATACTTTTGAAGACTTTTGAATAATATTCTCTGAATGTAAAAGTCTAAAACGAACACAATGTGACACACATCAACGTTTGAAAACCCCACTACCATCTAAACTGATCTTACTAAAAATAAAGAATTATACATTTTATGAACAGTGCACAAATGTATGTTCTTTCTTATTAAAGAAGATTCTTAAATCAAGACACATTTTGAAAAA
>JAUMHP010000225.1:56644-74042 GCA_032361065.1 Enteromius trimaculatus | reverse complement strand
CAAATTCTTGTTTTAAGCTTGATCTTACCTCATTTTGTGAAGTTTTTCATTTGCATTATTTATATTTTAGGATATTATTATATTTATATTTAAGGATATTTAGATATTAATATTGGAAAACATGGAAATACAGGGGAAATACCATTCATCCATTCATTCAAATGTAATGCCATGATTTCATGAATTCAAGAGCTTATTTAAAACCCAGTAATGCATTATTAAAATATAAAGTCACATATGGGCCTGTGCTAACATGAAGAAACATTGTAATGAGTCTGTATTATAAAGTAAAGTAAAACTCTATTTATTTTATTTTATTTATTATATATATATATGTATATATATATATATATATATAAGAAAAAAAAAAGAAAGAAAGAAAGAAAGAAAAAAGTTTTGGAAATGGTTTAATTGGACTAAGTCTAAACTTAACTTGCTTAGGATACATTTTAAACATCATTATTGAAAAAATAATTGCACAGAAAAATCCCACATTTACATTCTCCTCCGAACAATAGCTTATTCATGCAGAAAGCGTCCATTATCATGCAGGTTTGTGTGACAGCAACAGAGCGACTGCGAGTCAACAGGACTCTCCTCTGGATGACGTGGGAAACATTACCGCCTGTCAGGCCCAGCTACAGACAATTCACATTACGCCAAACTCTGTTTAGTAATGGAGAATTCAATTAGGGACGTTGAGCGAGGAGAGTTATTTCCCAGGGGCCTCCGCAGCACAGCAATATTCAGATTTCATTGTCAGCGACTTGTGACTACAGACAGAGCTGAGCTGCTGGAGTTTCAGGAGATTTCATGCTGGCTTTGGGAGGTGTACAAGTCATCGTGTCATTAGGTGCATGATACTTGTCTCCCAACTTTACAAATGTTAATAATTTGACTTTTCCAAATTATTGAAATGCGTTGCAATCCCGGCACACTGCAGCATGGTCTGTTCTGCATGGAATAATGCTGAAGTAATCAAACTAATCTTTGTGAATATTTTGACATACTGTATATGCAGTGACAAATACTTGCTGTAGGATTATTAAAAAACAAAAAAAAACAAAAAAAAAAATTAATACATTGCGTTAAATATTTATATTTCTAACTACATATTTTTATAGAAAAAAAGTGTTTATATTTTATATATTGTGCACATCTGTACTTATACACAAAAAGCAATCTTGGTATTTGGTCTTGATATTATATAGTGTATATACATATACTGTATATAATTAATGTGTTCATTAATATCCAAACAGTTTATAAGTACAGTATAACAGAATACAATCAAAATTGCATGTTGAATACAATTTGACTAAATTTGACTTAACTTACAATTCTTTGAATATATTTCATGTTTTTATATTTATATATTTCAACATACATGTTATTTTGGTCAAAAGTCTTCTTTTAGTGAAGAGATTCATGACAGATGCCCTCTCCATAAAAATAAAAGTGACGTAACTGAAGAATGTCTTATTCATCATCCATGACAAGCGCAGCATTTCCACATGTGTAGATCATGACTTTCAGGACTATGAAACATCATTGCTAAGAACTAATTCACAGGTTTTGTTGATGGTATTAAAATACCTCGGCTGCACCTGTTCAGATCTGAAATCCGACCGTCAGTTGACATCTTATGGACTGTAATAGCTTAAGCAGTTCAGTAGCCAGAGGGTCATAAATCCAGCCTCCTAAAGATGTTACACATGCAACCGAGACGCAGACAAATCAATTGATACTTTTACAGCTCAACCTTAAAACTCCATGAAAATGCTGCAGGACGGGAATCCATTCGGATGAACTTTCCATGCCATCTGGCAACCAAGTGAACAGATGAAGTTAATAAAATCACATTTTAGAGCTGCGGAGGTGTGCTAATTGAAATCTTAATCAACTGACTGAAATTGAATTTAATGTTAATCAACTTGGCTGGAGAAACTGGATCTTCCTCTGAGTCTAACAGCCATTGTTCCATCACCATTATTACAACTGAAACCTGCACATTGGGCTACAAGTGTAGCGCTCTTATCAAAATGTGGCGATAAAACAACAATCAAGAGCTCAGTAGAAGATCACGCAGGCATGAGAAAGCCTTTCGCAACACGTATTAAATGACAAGAGACGTGACACGTTCAGACAGGCTTCCGAGATTTATTCTGAAACGCAAGCAGATCGCATAGCCCTCTCTGAGAACTGTAAACTCTGTTCGTGCAACATATATAATGCATGTAACCTGGCGATTTAGCCCTGCCTCGCTGCAAATGTCTTCTGACACCGGGTCAGATCGTATCTGATGGCTGCAGTGGACTCCTGCCGGTCGGCGGCCACATCTGACGCCGGGCGCTTTGGCTGGAAACTGGTCTTCCGCTCTCAATGACACGGACCAAAGTCTTTTTAATGAAGAGCGACTGGTCATCTTGCGTGTGATCTGAGCGCAGCTGCTATCAGCGGTGCTTAGCCCGCCGTTTCTGCAACTCTCCGAGGAGCCCGAGGTCGACCGCCGCAATGCCCTTCGCCAGAACAGTGGGCATCGGCTCATTAAAAACCGCCGCAAAAGTTGACGGCGAAAGTCCTTTGTGATGTCGCTCAGACTTTTTGCACGTTTTTTTTTTTTTTTTCCCGTCTGGCCAAGTTTTGACTGAAGCTCTTTTTTGAGGAGAGACGGGGCAGGGGGACACAACAGCGACCATATGTTCAATGTGACCCTCATTATTCTCAATTAGGGCAGCCATCCATGCAATGGTCTTGCTGATAACAGTCCATAACACCTTTGGAGGGAGCGTGGCGTACCCCTCTCTGCTGAGGAGGATGAGGCTGATTCCTGGAAGGCGTTCAGCGGGATCGTGGGGCGAAGGCCCCTCGGCGGGGCGTCGCGATGGATGACTTGATTGAGAATAATGGGGGTCACATTGAACAGCTGATGTGAGGGGACTAACCTTATGCCTACTCGTTAATGACATTACCGGTTAACGGCGCCATCTCTCTTTTTCTACAGGATGAAACACTAGAACAATATTGTTCAAGGTAGAGCTAACGGCCTGCGCGTCTCTGTTGGCCGCTCTGCGCTGACAGGCGTGTGTATGAATCGGGAAGGTGACCCTCAAGATGGGACGTGCAAGAAACATGCCACGATATGAGAACCTCATCTCCGATGCTAAATAAAAATGTTTTTTTATGGATTTTTAAATGTGACTTATCTCCGTTTTTTACACGCAATTCATAAAAAGAAATCAAGTACCGTTCAAAACGTTCTAAGAATGTATTTGATCAAAATACTGTAAAACAGCAATGTTGTAAAATATTATTCTCATTAAAAGCCGTTTTCTCTGTGAGTATCATAATAATTTTAGTTTATTAAATGTAATCAAAGCTGAATTTTCAGCATCATTACTCCAGTGTCACATCATTCTAATCTGTTGATTTCCTGCTCAAGAATCATTTCTGATTGCTAACAACATCGAAAACAGTCGTGCTCCTGATTGCAGTGTTTGCAGAAACCATGATTTTCTAGAAATTCTCAGGATGTTTTGAGGAATTGCAAGTTTAAAACAGTTTTGCAACTTTGTAAATGTCTTTACTGTCACTTCTGGTCAATTTAGTGCATCTTTTATGAATAAAAGTACAAAAAAAAACCTTATAGAATTATTCTTATATACATAGTAACAGAAAAAAGTCTTTAGCTCTTCTGACTTTATCTTTCTGTGTTCCACATAATAATTTAAGTAATTTAAGTTTGATACAACATAACGGTATGTACACTATGACAGAACCAACACACCGGAATAAATGCACCGTGTGACTTTTCTCTGAATGCCAAGTAACTTTTGTTTTGTTGCCGCAAATCACCTCACATTAAATCTGCACACTAGACGTTTACTGCACCCAGGAAGCCAAATACAAGAGGAAAAACTGTTCTATCACAGAATCAAAGTATTGTTAGTTAACAGACACGCTTTTATTCAGAGTGAAATATGCAAAATATGATTTTGTTAAGCCGAAATGGAAACAGAGACTTCCTTTCCCCCCTGGCAAAGTTGCCCTGACATTGACGCTGTGCTGTGCATGCGGTGTGTTAATGCTAAATCATTGTGACATGCTCAGCATTTAAGTTAAACTAATATGGTTAGCGCTCGCTGACAACCGTCCCATGAAGGCTCCAACAAAGAGGAAAGAAAAAACAAAGCACGACCTTTGGCCAGGCACAATGACAGTGTTGTGCTGATGTTATGGGCCGAGTCGAGCGGCAGCCATGACCCTTATAACCATAATCAAACTCCTCTGTACCCCCTCAAAGAACACAAGTGTACAAGTTCGAAATTGATGAGTGCGCCACTACAAGTTCATGGCTTTGACCTACAGGGCATCTGATCCCTTGACACAGAGTTTATTTTTCCAAAGCTACAGCTTGATATTCCAGCACTTAATTTAAGAGCGCAGTTAAATCACAGAAGCCATAATATGTCAAGTGATCCCACTGGTAGCGAGCGAGGGGGACAAAACAGTAAGTAATGAAAAAGCTATGATTGCTTTTCTGTCCCACCAAATGACAGTTATCACCTCAATAACCTGCTCGGGGCTGGCCCCATCTAGAAATCACACGTTACGGCATAACGTCATCTAACAGGGTAGTTACAAAAATCAATACAAAACCCATTTCAAAGACACTCAGTCGAGGTGAGACGGGCCCCCGCTCCTGCGTTCATTTATTGAATAGCCCTGAAGGGGAAAAAAACAAACTTTCTCTGATCCACACACATTACCTTTGGAGCAAAGGCATCTAAGACGAGGTCTGAGCTGATTATTGCATTTGTTGTCTATTACTTAACCTCGTGCCGGGTACTCGGAGGAGTCGAAGTTGTGTGTGGACTCTCCGTTTGCAATTCTGATGCCGCTAAGTGACGACCTGCTTACAGAAGAATCGGTCTTTGTCCATCACTCGTGTCCCAGGGCGATCGATAACGTCCTCGCTGGTTCTTCCAGCAAACATGTGTAGACTTGCTAGTCAAGATCTGTGGCTATCTGGTCGAGCCCTTGGCCCTCTAACATGCTCTCGTACATTATTCCGCTTTGATTTGTTGTCAATACGCAATCAAGCAGGAGATGGGCCCGAGCAAATATGTTAAGGATTATAGAGCAGACAAATGAACTGAAGAGACGTCAATCCCAACAGGCACGTCATCCCGGGCCTGATGAAATATTGCACGTAAGCACGATTTATAGACAGTAACATGTGCTCGCAGCCAGCTGGGTCAATATCTGACATCTCTGACACGGCTCTTTCTTGAAACTTTACACATGATGAAGACCTTGTGAACTGGCTTTGTCTCTTTGTTTGAAACCGAATTCAGCTGGCTAGTACCAGAGAAGAGCTGCTTGATTCTGAGACTGGTGTGTCATCAGGGCAGTCGCAGCATTGCAATACTAGTAAGACAAGAAGATACATCCTGAATACTACTCTCATAATTCTTGATTTTGAAGAAATAATTTGGTGTGTGGTGTTGGACCAATTATATTGATCAAAATATCAATATTCAAGTTGATCAACCCCTGGGCTGTACTTGTGGCTCAGAGCTTAGTGTTTAGATCAGTTTAGCTCTATAAACAAACCTGGGTGCAGGTTGCATGTGGGAAGGTTGGCCTCAGTCGTAGCAGCAGCAGCAGACTTGATTGTGTTTTCTTCTTATTTATCTACAGGTATTGTGTGAGTGTGTGTGCAAATGACAAGAATGTTCATTCCCCGGTTTTATATTATCTAACCTTTACATGGTTCTCTCCTACACACACACTCTTACTCGTACACACACTCATTCCTGTTTCTATTCAATGAAACAACAGTACAGAAGGCAAGGCAAACCGACTTCACCTCGTAATTCAAAAAGTCAGAGAGATATGCGGCGCAGAGAGGAAGGAGCAGCAGAGAATACCAATCAGCGCAGTGAATGCATTTCTGAAGTATATTTAAGGCTGTGACACGCTACCGCAGATGTACATATGTCCGAGTTTCTATTTTGCAAAAGATATGGCTTGTGATAACCTATTATAGGACATTGCAGGAGATCCCCTCTGCAGTACCACGGTGAGGAAAAATTCCATCACTCTATGCTGTCGGAAAATGCAATACAGAAACAAATTATGGTTGGAATTGAAAAGTCACCGGCTTATTCTGTCTTAATAACCGTCTGGCAGAAGGGCTAAGTGCAGAGGTAGAGCGACTCCCCAAATGTTCTTACAGTATGATCAGCTTTGACACCTGGACCTGCGCGAGATGGACTACCTTTCCTCCGCCACTCTTTTTTCACCCTTTCGATTTCCATCGTTTTTCACCTTTAACTTAACCGTGTCTGTTTTTTTTTTTGTCTTTCTTTTTCAAAAGGCATACAGGGAAAACAGGAAGAAACAGGATGGTGGATGTTTGTAGCTGAGATATGATGAGACTGCTGGTAGACAGTTGTATTACTTACATATTTAAAATGTATACTTCGTTATAACTTGACATAATCATTTATTAAATCTAAGCTGCATTTTTCTAACAGTTCTTTAGTGCTAAAAATAAATACTATCAGGGCTGAAAAATTAGCAAAAAAAAAAGGTCTGTGGACAGTTGTTTTTGTGTCTGTAGGAGTTTCCATTCCAGATGCGAGTTTATAAAAGGAGAGCATTGAAATAAATCGCACAACATGGTTTTGTTACACCAAGCCTCCTCCGCACCACCAGAGGGAACCATCCCCCGAATTTTGAATCCCTCCCTTCCAAACTGCCCATCTCCTGGGACTGAACACATACACCTGCACCTCATCACCACACACTTACATACTGAGTACACACACACACACACACACACAAGCCACGAGAGCACATCTACTCACTGCCAAGTCTTGATCTGCCTCTGCTGTGAGTGTTATTGCCCGTCAAATAATATGTGCTATGCTAATATAGCACTATTTTTCACATGTACTTTATTGTTTTAATAAACTAAACATTGCTTTACTTTACTGAATAGTGTGATTCTGCAACATATCCTGGAGGAAATTATATCACTGGGCTGTTTGTTCCTGTATAGATTTTTCAGGACAGTGCAGCCACATAGTAAACACATAGTTAATGTTGTTTTGTGTGTCGTGGACAGCGCTTTCTCTGTCAGGTTTGTTTGAACAAATGTAATGATCTTGCCAGGTCTATAAACTCTGATTGAAAAAGCAATTCAACTCTTGAGTTCAACAATAAAAGATCTCTAATCCTGCTTTATTGCCAGGAATATTGAACACGGTGGATGTTAGCGCTCTGGCCTGAAGGTTTATCAGGGCTGTCACTCTCGCTAATGCCTCACAAAGCTGAAGATTCCTCTCATCACTGGAGATCCTGTAAAACTCTGTTCTCAGTTAAACTGCCTTTAAAACAGCCTGGAAGTACAGAGCGTGCATAATTTGGAATACAACTTTCAGATCTCTTTCTATATGAGGTCTAAACCTGAAAAACGATGTCGGATTTGTGGGGGTTTTAAGCACAGAGGAGCTCATTGAAGTAGACACATCTCATCAGAGGAACTGACCTCTTGACCTGGCTGAACTCGCTGCCGGTCCTCCAGCACAGACGCGGAGGAAAGCGAGAGCCCGGCTTCACTCTCGTGGGTGAGGGGAGCCCATCAATAATTAACCAGCGTCTGATTGAAATTTTAAATTCACTGCCGTCGTCCTAATCAGACGAGAGGCAGCACTCTGAGGACAGGGCAGATCTCCAGCACTGCTTTTACACACTCCTCAACGCCAATTAACTCGCAACTCACAGCAGGCATATGATGTAACGGATAAACATTTCAACCTGACAATATACGGCCGTATTTAAGAGAGTGATGCAATGCATGCTACGAGAGTGTTTTTCCATTATGCATGTTCTGTATTGTTTCACCAATGT
Source organism: Enteromius trimaculatus (assembly GCA_032361065.1). Lineage (NCBI taxonomy): Eukaryota > Metazoa > Chordata > Actinopteri > Cypriniformes > Cyprinidae > Enteromius > Enteromius trimaculatus. The sequence continues at coordinate 66,122 of JAUMHP010000225.1, read as the reverse complement.
TAGATTGCTCTTACTGACCATCTGACTATAAAATATAACCAAAACACAAATAAAAATAATACAAATGTTTATGCTTGCTGTGTAACATATGAATTATTAAGCTATCTAAACTGTAACATCTAATTAGTTGGGCTTACTTAAAAAAAGCATGCAAACCGATTCCCTTAAAAAAAAGTGAAGTGAAGTGAAATAAAAGTAACTAAAAAAAGAACAATAGGGTGTACTCACTGACTCCCAGAGTGCATTGCGGAGTAAAGTTGCTGTTGTTGTTTTTATTTGAACATTGAATGTGCCGTCTTGTGTCAGTAGTAGCACAACAAAAAGAGCAAATAAAATGGTTATACAATCATTACATTTCATTTAATTGCTACCATTGTTGTGATTTGCGTGCTGAATGATGAAGTCAATAATTGACTTCAGCATATTACCACAATAATGTAAGTATTATATCATTTAAATTAAAAGCTTCTCAAGCAGTTTATGAAAACAAGTTTAAAAGATCGCTAAAATACACACAAAAAAATACACTACTATTAAAATCAATAATTTATTGAATGCACCTGCTTAAAGCAATCTATTTATTACCTTTCTTCCTTTGAAACCAAATGACTCTGATTTCAAGTTGCATCGCTGCATCAAAGGGAAGAAAAATACAAAAATATAGACAACGTTCTAGGTGTCCAGCTAAAGGGAACGCTTTAATGGGAAGTAAAAAAAAACATTTTAGGAAATTCTTATGTGGCATATTTGATGTTCAGTTGTATTGAAAATTCAACATTGAAGATGACTTATGAGTTAAAGGAGTGAATTCAGTTCAGAGAAGATTCCATGACATATAACAGACACGGGGAAATGTTGTCTTCTTCATCTGTTGTGTAACAAATTAGTGCACTGCTGCCTCTCACCGCTTTATTAATGTCATTGGTTCCATTTTGTCAACTTGAATATTTTAAGCAAACATCAGTCAATGCAGTAAGTGAATTGTTTTATTTGCCTTGAAAGTTGCTGTAACTTGGTAAAACCTATTAAGTATAACAACTAAGTACAGCTTACTAACTATATCTAATTAAGGTGAACTATTTGATTTTACTGTGTAGATGTTTGCTCACAGTCACAGTTGTTTCTCCACATTCATCAACGAGAACAAAAACCATACACTTCAGCTTTTTTTTGTTTGTTTGTTTTTTTTTATACTAAATGCTACTTTCTCCATTCTCCACCGAGACGTCTCGTAGGGCTTGGTGTGGAGGTCAGGCGATGGGTCAGTCTGATGCCCCGGGCCGCTCATCTACTCTGGCCGTTACAGGCGTTGAGGCAGCGGGCTGCTGGACTGTGTCTGATTAGAGGCTCTAATACGCTATTTGTGACTAATTTCCACCACTGCTAAGTCACAGCTGATGGTCTTGCTCCATAAATCTCCAGCTCCCACACTTCTGACTGCACTCTTTTTCTTTCTTGCTGACCCAGTGTGAATGCAGAGGAAATAAAAGTGATGGATAACTTATGCAATCTGTCATGAATCAAACACATTTTTCGTGTCCAACTTCTGCATCTTGTACCACAGTTATCATTGACAATCATATACAATGACATTCAAAAATGTGGGATCAGTATAACTTTTAGGGTTATTTTTTTAACGTCTCCTCTGCTCACCAAGGCTGCATTTATTAGAAATACACCAACACGCACACACACACACACACAAATTAAAAGAAAAAAGAAAAAAAAAAATTATATATATATATATAATTATAATATAATTAATTATTGTGACGGAATCTGGTGTCAAATGAAATCAAGTATATTTCAACATTTTATTTAAAAACAAAAAACAAAATAAAAGTAACTGAACGGTAGTGTATTGTTACAAAAATATTAATCTAAATACAAAATGTTACAGAAGAAATAAAGTCATAAGGGTTGGTACAGTAAAAGCATATGTGATTAACAAATGATTGAAATGTAATTTTTCCGTCAGATCAACAGTTTAAGCTTCTTTGTTCCTGCCTGATTGTTGTTGTGTAGCACTAATATACAGTAATTCCTCCAGTGTACTAAATGACTTTAAATTGTAATTCAGTAATTTCCTCTTTCTGTCATCTCGCGTGACCAATTTAATTTCAGCTCATGAATTGAACAGAGCCGGTCTTAAACTCAATTTTGTCCAGCCCTGCTAACAAGGACGTCTAATGGCTTTTGTGCCTCAGCAGTTCAGTGAAATGTAATCAGCGTGAGTTAATCAGTGTTGAGTGGTTAAAAGGTGTGAATAACACACAAAATCAGCTTCTGCTGCAAACATTCACTCTACAGGTGTTGTTGTGTTTACATTTTGATTTATGAAGAAAATCCTGCAGATATGAACGATACGGTCACCTGTGTAAATGTGCATCGAGTCCCCTGTTTAGTGACTTCCCTGTAATCCGTGATCAGCGTCTGCCTGACCCCGGCGTGAGCTGTGACAGGCGCGGGGCGAGGGTTTCTGGGAAGGGGGATGCAGGCCGGCCCATCTGGGACCGAAGGCCTGGAGCTATCACCAGGGGTTTGTAGGAGAACACTGTCAGTTTAGAGGACAAACCGCTAAAGCAGAGGTCACGCACACAAACACACTCAGGGAATTCACCGTGGACAGACGAACGGGCGCTGGCGGACCGGTTTCTACGTTATTTACCACCAGCTTCACTACAGTAACTAAGCAAATCAGAACAGACACAAAAACACAGTAGTGCTAGTAAAGTTCATAAATAATTGCAAAGAAACAAGAAGTAATACAAGGAATATAGTATGAAATATAGAATAGTATTTTTCATTTTTCTACTCTGCACTGAAGAAAAGATGGAAGCCTTACAATAGTAACATCTAAATGAACAGGTTTTATTCAAATAACAAAATATTGTTTGATTATTACTAAATCAACCTGAATAAGTGGATTTATACCAACAACACTCATTTTTAGCTAGATCAGGTAATTAACCCTTTAAATATAACAATTGCAGGTTACCTCTTTTCTTCCAAAACTCATTTTACACCCATCCAAACAAGTCTCTCACAGGGGTTAAAGAAGAGACTAAGATTCCTTTCAAAACACAAGAAACATTCAGAGTCTGATCAGAGAGTCGTGACCTGAGTTCACTGAAAGTGGATTAGTTTATGTAAGATCACAGCCGAAAGCCCAGAGTTCATCTGAGACTCTGACGGAGACAGTAAGGCCGAGCTTTACCTTTACCCACAATCCCTTCAGATCTCACAGATCATTCACAGAGAGACGGAGGAAAACAGGGGTCAGAAGCGGCTCATAAACCTACCGGTCTCACACAATTAAACACACACGGTTAAAATATAGTGGAAATGATTGCGTGGGCCTCCGGACGGCTGGCTTTGTGTGAGATGTTTTCCCTGCGGCCTTATTCTTCACATCTCAGCAGATCCTTTCAAACGTTGGCCGGACGCTAATGAGATGCAAAGAGCTGCGAAAATATCGCCGTCCGCGTCTCTCGCTCGCCAAAGGTGCCAAGAAATGCGCGTGGCGTCACGTAACACAAACACAACCAGCCATCACTTCCAGCATTAAAGACATTAAAAATCACCAGCCGAAGAGCTGCTAATTATTACTCGCGCTGCGCAGACCGGCGCCGACAGAGCGGAGAGCACCGACTTCTCAATGTCAATTTCTCGCAGTAACAAATATATAACGGTCAGGGAGTGAGTTCCCAGGGAATAAGCGCAGCGCTGAGGTGCTAAATGATGTGTATCTGGCCGTGATCACCTCACAGATGGCTGGGTTAAGATTATACTGCCCCCTGCAGTCCTGGGGATCAACGCTCATATAATCAAACACAGCAGCAGGGGGCCGCACATACATGCATCAAACTCCACATATACGCACTTTTTGAAATTACAGTTTATTAAATGCATCTTTCTGTTATTCCAAACTTGATTTGTGTTGGAGCCCATTGTATTTAACACTAATCACTAACGAACTGAAGATCTTTCTAAATTCCGCTCAACTGTTCAAAAGTTTGAATTCATTGGAGTCAGTTAAAAAAAAAGAAAAGAAAATGAATGCCATTATTCAGCATGGATGCATAAAATTGACCATAAAGACATTCATAATGCTGCCAAAAATTTCTGTTTAAAATAAATGCTGTTCTTTTGCACTGGCTATTTATCATTGATACTGTAATAATCAGAAATGTTTCTCAAGCAGCAAATCATCATGTTACTGTTGAATGATTTCTGACGGATCATGTGACACTGAAGACTATTGATGCTGAAAATTCAGATTTGTTCATACACTTTAAAATATATGGGAAACAGCTATTTTTAAATGTAATAATATTTCATAATATTGCTGTTGTGTTTTTCATGTAATAAATGTGGCCTTGGTGCAAAGACTTATTTAATAAAAAAAAACACACACTTTGAACACTCACTTGTTTCAATCTCAAGAGTGTCCAAATACATGCCACAATAAAATAGCTGAAATATCAGGTGGGGTGGAAAAATCGCATTCAGCATCATCAGCAAGGACAGTGTTGGGAACCTCTCCACACAATTAAAAGCTTATATATACACATATACATACATATATCTAAAACAGAGCGTCTTGGCCTGTTAGAGACAGCTGACAGTAGCCACAAATAATGACAGCACACCAGACACAGCCAACAGCTGCAAAAAGAGGCTCTATTAAACAACACGCGATGCCTAACAATGAGCGGGTGTTGTTGGGCCCGGCTGTGAGCACTGCACTTTCAACTGACATTTGTTTTGATGTGCGGGGACAGTAATTAAGCTCCTCACCTGACGGAGGAGGTGATCTCTTCTGTCACATTCTGACAGCACTCCCAGCCACAGCTAAAGCCAAAGAGGTACAAGCTTGCAAGCAGCAGAGGAGAGCCGGCGTAATGTTTGATTGCACGATAGCGTGCCGTAACTCAGAGCTGTTATGCCGCTGACAGCCGTCTCCGTGTGAGCCGCCGCGCAACGCTACGGCTTTTAGGGCTCTGAGGGCTCGTTAGTTTATGACACTACGATGTCACTCGAAGCGGCGGAAAACTGGCATGTGATTGGACCGGGATGGTGATGTCATCCTGCTATGAAGTGGCAGAATAACTATCTGCCCGTTCCTTATGGAATTTTGTACAGCAGTCAAAATGCGTTTTATGATTGTGCTGCGAAGATTAAAAATATTAAATCAATAGTGCTTGATTGACAGATTATCAGAAATTTAGTCAATGTACACACCGAATTCACTTTTTAGAGCTTTAGTGAAAATTTCAGGTTGTGACAATTGCATTCATGTAACCTCAACACAATGTGTGCAGAAAGAACTGAACGTCTAGCGGTCAATGGCATATTTATACGCGTATCAGAAATCACGCAAGCAATCGATGCTAGTGTAAGATTATTAAGCATTGCTTACATTAAGAGGACATGGCAACCCTTCAAAAGGGTCGCACTTTGTACAAAGCAGCCTTCTGAGCAGAAACAAAACATGAGGCTGTTCACTGGGGTTTAGTTAAAAATTGCTAAACATAGCAAATCCTGGTCAAAAATAGTGGACACTAAATGGACGACAAAATGTTGCTAAAACAGTGTCAGTCATCACAGTTTCCATAGTGAGTTCTGTGTCATAAACACACAAAGCAATGATTTAGGGGATTCACTCCGGTCTATCTGGCCTTATTGTGTTACACGTGGTTTGATTTAAATACATACTATACTTACTAACACCAGAACACCCTAGCAACCTCCTAACAATTTCTCATGACACCCTAGCAACTGCATAGCAACAGAGACGAACCGTGAGAAGGTCTTTGGCAGGTGCAGGCCCGAGATCTGAGAGACACGGTGACGCCTGCTGTATTTGTGTCTAGTTTTAAGGGTATCGATTACAGAGCCTGAGCGCAGCAGTCATCTGAGAAGCATTTAAAGCCGCATTTATCAACTTTTTTGACAAGCATTATTAATGAACGTTCTGAGAGCAGAGCCCTGTGGCCTTCACTGCTGCAGGATTGTGTCTTCATCTCTTCATCTCTCAGTTTCATCACAGCGAAGATCCTCCAGACCACATCAGAGCTGGTTTGAGGGTGGTCTGTGTCAGCAGGGTTTCACCGCATGACAAAAATGAATAATAATAGTCACTAATAATAATTACGTCAGTACGTTCTGTTGTGTAATCGTGGTGTTTTGCTGATTGAAAAGAAGTCTCTTCTGCTCACCAAGGCTGAATTTATTTGACCAAAAATGTGAAATACTAAAATAAATTAAAATTTCCATTTTCTATTTGTTAAACTAATAAATTTCAGTGATGTTCAGCTGTATGTTCAGCATCATCCTCCAGTCTCCAGAGTCACATGATCTTCACAAATCATAATAATATACTGATTTACTGCTCAGCACACACTTCTGATTATTATCAGTGCTGAAAACAGTTGCGCTGCTCAAAATGTTTCTGGTAACTGTGATACCTTTTATTTCTCGGGAATCACAGATGAATAGAAAGTTAAAGAAATAAAAATCTCCCGGAGCATTATACATGTCTTTGCTGACACTTTTGATAAATATAATGCATCCTCGATGAATAAAAGTATTCATTCATTTAAAAAAAAGAAATCAAAAATAAGCTGTTTCTGAGTTGTCAAAGACTGACTATTTGTTTACATCTTGCTGAAGATTCACGAGTTGAATTTCAAGTAACTTTGACACTTAAAATTCAGAAAGTAGGCAGAAAAAACAACAACTTTTTTGTAAGTCAAATTAAGCCGGGAGCAAATGATTTCATCCAGTTTAGCATATGCTGAATCGTCTACACAGAGACTCTTCGACTGTCGACAATCTGTCCACCACAAAACAGACCCGTGTTTACGTGCGAACATACGACGGACACATTTCTCCTGCCACGGGTCAAGTCGGAGCACCGAACCTGGCACCAAGTGGGAATCGGGTTTGGACGATTTATCAATCTACTGGCTACATTAAACGGATTTCTTAATGAAGTGAAATCTTTATAAGGATTAGCTTGCCACCTGCAAGGTGCCACCTGCTCATCCCACATAATTGGCAGGCTTGGCAGAGCTGCCATCAGCATAAAGATACGGCGAGAGGGCAAAGGAGCAAGCGAAGGCGCTGTCGGAAAAATAATGCGAGCGGTGACACAAATGTCTGTGTGAAAAACAAAGTGAGCATCCAACTTTCCTGCTTTCTGTTCTGGCAGTCTGGACTCAACTTTGACACGGAGAACGCCCCCGAGCGTGGCAGAGAGACGCCGCTCCACTAACACAAGCAATGTAAACAGCCGTCAAAGTCTCGCAATTGTTTCTCAGGCTGGTGTCGGCCAAACCAGTTGAGCTTGTCTCCAGATGTTCTTGGGCTGATCGTGTAATCACTGTGCTTTGATTTATGCTCCATTACACATTCAGTGATTGATGGCTGTGAAGTACAGCTCGGAAGAGGTGTGTGTGGGAAGAGGCTTTGAAATATCAACTTGACAAAATACAAGATATCTCGTGATTTCAAGTACAGTCAAGCTACACTACTGAAACACAACGAAAACACATTTAAGCTGTTTTGTGTAACGTCAGATCATTTTTAGATCCTGGCACAGAAACAACGAAGACCTTAATAGGGTCCCAGCATTAAATATAAATAGAACAGACACCATCAACACAATCAGAAACCACAGTACTGTAGGGATGAACTGCAAAAATGAAGTCGATATCATAAAGTATTTTGTAAACATTCAAAAATCTGTGCTAAAATGAATACTTTAAGAGTAATGCATTCAATTGATGAAAAGTGACAGTAAATGCATTTATAATGTTGCAAAAGATTTCTATTTCAAATAAATACTGCTCTGTTAAAATGTCTGCTCTTCTGTAAATACTGAAAAATAAAACGTATCCCGGTTTACACAATATTCAACATTTCTAAAAATCAGAAGTGTGTGTTGAGCAGTAAATCAGTATATTATTATGATTTCTGAAGATCATGTGACACTGAAGACTGGAGGAATGATGCTGAACATAACGGAACGTAGAAAGCAGTTGTTTTAAATTATAATTATATTTCTTTCTTTTTTTTTTTTGCATATTTCTTATTTTTGATCAAATAATTGCAGCCTTGGTCAGCATGAAAATATTTGTTTCATAAAAAATATAAATATATACTCATTGTAAGAAAATTAAAATCTAAATCGTATTGACCCTAAACTTTTGAAATAATTTTGTTCATTTAAATTTACCATCCAAACAATCTAACCATTCATATTTCCCTATTTCTACTTATTTATGTATAGCTTTAAAGCTTGCAGTACAACATAACAAAACGAGCAAAGCCGGGCCGTTACTAAAAACGTAGTCAGAAGGTGGTATCATTGGTTAGTTACCCCTGAACACAGAGAAATGCATAAGCTGGAGTGTGTTGGAGCTGTAGGTGAGAGTGATTGTAACGCGGCTGGCCCAGAGTGTGTTGGGTTGCTTAGGACTGCTAAGTGCTGCGATGGCTCCACAACCACAATCCTCAGGGTTAGAAAGTCATTAACAGCGTCACACCAAAGGACTGCGAGCATGACCGTGAGACACTCATTCTGGGAAACTGTTACGCTGTCCGCGTCCACCAGGAGATGTGCCAAGGACGGGCCGTCTGAAGCCTGTGCGTGTGTGTGCTTCTGACGCCTCTGTTTTGAAATCTTAGCCTTGTTTTCACTGCTAAAACCATCTGTCCTGTTGAAAGTTATCAAAGGATGACTGGAAACATTTGTAAAGTTTAAAACAGTGTTTATTATTAATCAGTATTAGTCATGTTTGGAGTTAATGGCCTGGCTTCTAAACCTCGTAATCCTTTATTCAAGTATGAGAGTAACTTTAGCACATAATGACTCCTGCATCCTTGGAGCTCTGGATGAATGTCAAATCATGTGCCGTCGAGGAGCGCTGCGATCAGACGTATGACTTCACCTGCTGGCTCATAATACAGCTCAAAATGGTGTAACAAAACAGATTATTAGACATTACATTGTACACTGTATTTTAGTTTTCCTACTTCAAAATACAATGTTTAAATAAGTATCTTTCTTGAAATTCTTGTAATTATTTGTGAAAGAATTGTTTTGGTTTTATTTTTAACTGTAAGGTTGCCCCTGGAATTGGTTTACTTTCTATAATGAAAGTAAACCGTGTGTTAAATACTTACACAATCACCATATAACCAGTCAGAATAGTAAATAATAAAATGTTATTATCCTCAACAAAATGCCATCTGTGCTCTGTAAAGGTGGAGCAGAAGGTGTTTGTGTTTAATGCTGCTCAGAGGTGGTATACATGTTTTGTTTAGTTTTTTTATTGCACATGATTGCATACATAAGTATGTAAATTATAAAATGTCACTAATTACAGGAATGCATCAGAAAATGAAGGTTGTTTTAGTTATTTCTGTAGCATAACACACACACACACACACACACACACACACGTTTATT
>JAUMHP010000225.1:35323-51249 GCA_032361065.1 Enteromius trimaculatus | reverse complement strand
CTCTCTCACATAGTGCTAAGAAAATGTACAGGGACTGAGGAAAGACTAAAAAACTGCAAACAAAAACAACAACTGTGCAATCAGGAAGAGTGTAAGATAATATAGGGTGTAAGGTCTGTTAAGTGTTTGCTGCTTCTTTTCAAGAAAAATAAAAGCTTGTCTTACCAGAGAATATTATTCTAGTGATAGTAAATATCAGCACCTGTAGAGGCCATCAGCATTTGCATTCTTCTTGTCTGATGTAACATTAATCCGAAGTTTATTCCTCTGAGCGCTTCTTCTTGAGATATGTATTTCTCACAGCGAGTCTTTTTCTGAAGCGAATTCCTCTCAGCACAAAGCATACCGTATCCGTGATGAACTTCAGCTAAACTCTCTGCTTTGTTTGTGGCCGTTTACATGCCGCGCGCTCCGCGTGGATGATTATCATATCTATTGTTTGCGCAGCGGGGGGGCGCGGTCACATTAAAAGATAATGAGGGAGACGCGAAAGACTGGACATCGCGCTGGTTTCATGTGAATTACCTTATCCCAGAATATTTATATATTACAAATTAAAGTAGACCCTTCACAGATTCGATTGATGTATTGCTCTTATCTGTACGATCAAAACTCAGTGTGTAATTTAAGTTCATATTGGCGTCATCAGGAGAAAACACCTCAAAACGCATATATGCGGGAGCAGACCTCAGGGGGTTAAGATAGCTGGCCATGAGCTGGTTTAAGCTGGGTCTTTGCTGGTCAAGAGCTGGTTTAAATTGATCATGAGCTGGTTTAAGATGGTCCATAGCTGGTCAAGAGCTGGTGTAATATGGCCCTTTGCTGGTCATGAGCTGGTTTATGATATTCCTTAGCTGGTTAGAAAGTCGGTTTAAGCTGGTTCTAAACATGAGCAGGAGCAAGTTGCTAAGGACCAGCACATGACCAGCTAAAAGCAGTTTAAACCAGCTAAGGACAAGCATAAACAAACTCAAACCAGCAGAAATGCTACAACACATACCTAACCAGCATATGCTAGTTTTTTTCAGCAGGTTTGTCAGAGAGTCTTACTATCAAAATAAGTCTTAAGAGTTTGTCCTTGCATTGCAAAACTATATCAGGGTTTATCTATTGTACTTCTTCCACTGAAATGTAGAAAATGGATACAGCACTAACCCCAACTGATTTCTGCTATGCCGTTCAGATAGTTGATAATGATGGTGATAAAAATAGACCAGAAAGAATTTATTTGCTCCTTAGAGAGAAAAAGACCAACAACCTCATGCATATTTGGCAGGAAGTGTAAAGCAATGCTGTGCCATCATCAATGCACTGAATCACTTGTGTAGACCTTCAAACTGCTGCATTCATCCGTCTAGAGTACTCATCATCCCATCTGTTTGTTTTCTCCCTGGATTAATGTTCAGTGTGCAGAGAAACCTCAACTCTCCAGGGTTCTTTTGTTGTTTTGGCTCCCAGGCCGCACGAGATTCGGCTCCCAGTTAGCGCTACAGGAGCACAGTGACTCTGCCGCAGTTCTCATGACTTTACCATGACTGGACTGACATAAAGTGCCCCGTCCCATCAATAGAACCCGTCTAAAAGCCCAGCATTCAAATCCCCCTAAACCAGTGACTCAATAACTCACATAAATTTAGGTCAGAGGAGGTTTTATTTGAGAACAGAGCCCTCTTTTAATAGTGAGATCGACATTTTGAGGATCTGTACTCGTCCTCGGTGGAAACAAACACATATTGTACTCACATAAGCTTTAATTTATGATGTTTTATTTGTAAACAGTTTGTTTTGAAAAGGAGTTCCAGAGGAACACTGAATGATTACAAAGAGCTCTTCAGGGATCTATAAATAATCTATTGCTGTCTCCTGATAGATAGATGTGAGATAGAGATGTGTTCCTAGGTTAACCCTGGGAAAAATGTAACGTTGACCATATCTCTACACCTAAACATAATCTTACCCATGAGTAATCCCTAAAATCAGAGATTGATACAATGTAAATTGTAGAAAAAAACACTGTTCATAAGTCAAAATTTCACAAAATTGGTTCTTCTCATCTGATTGGTTAATCACAATGCTGTTCCAGGGTCAACAAAGATATTGATGCAGGAACATGGCACACTCTGTTAAATTAAGTTATGCATCCCAATTCATATCCTAAATAGTATTTGAAATTAAAATTAGTGTTACAAATCATAGTATGTTGAAATGAAAATCCAGAGGTGCGTGGATGATTTACTATTTTCTCTGGAAAGAGCTACAAACACAAATAAAAAGTGTTAAAAACTACAAACATAGCAGATACTAGAGGACAAAGGACGGGTAGAGAAAGGTGATTAATGATCAATATCGAACATGATGAAAAAATATTTAATTAAAATGTTAACCTCGTTATATTTATTATGCATTGTGACCAAGATATGTTTGTACGTTTACTTTTAAAATGTGTCATTACAAACATATGAAGAAAGTTCTTGGCATGAAAGGCCTGCAGTACAGTAGGATATTGAATAATAATAATAGTTTTTTTATATTTTATATATTTTGTTGACCCTGGAGCAACATTTTACTCCAGAGTTTTGACCATATCACACCTAAACCTAACCCTACCCATGAGTAATGCCTAAAATCATATTTAATGATAGATGACTGACACTGATGTACAAGCACCAAACACTGATTGGAAGCACAAACTTCACAAAAACTATAAATCTGATGAATGGCAACAAAACTCAAGTTGGTGTTAAATCTAAGTGGAATAATCACCGAGAAAGACGTCTTAGCAAGCAGTGAACAGGATTTTTTACTCTGAGTTAATCTCGTTGCAGTTAATTTCCCAGAGGCTTTTAACCTTTATGTGATTGTCAGCCTTTAAAAAGAAACAGGTAAAATCTTACTGTCATTGTAAATGTACTTGGTTTATAACTAGCTGAAATATGTGTTGGAAGTGTAATGCTGTAGACTATCACACGGTCCCCAGCTGGAGGTGATTAGCAGCGGTCATTAGTTAACTTCGTCTCTCCTTATGCATCTAGTAAAGGCTGTCTATGAATTCACTTTGAATGGTGGAGCCCGGCTTGGCAGATCACCACTGGAGGTTGGCAGGGCTTTGATGACAGTCAGAGTTTATTATAAAAGGTCCCAAATGTCAGTTTAAAGGCATGAGGACTGGACTATTGAGGCCCCAATGATTTCAAGCTGACGGCTTTATACAAAATGGTACAATAGCTGTCTTTAGTGATGGCACATGGGATGCCAATTAGGAGGGTCATTGGAAATGGCAGTCTGGGTTGAGACGGATGCCATGCCATGGAAACTCCAGGCTGAAGGTCTTTCTGAAGTGACGCCAGTCTGCAATAACAGACTAATTGTGAGTGATGTCAGCCATAAGCCGAAGATATAAATCTACATTTGGACCCAACCTCCAACACGTCTTACACAACAATGTGGATAACACAGTTTAAATAAGCAAAACATTAATACTTACTTAGGGGAAGGCTTTGAAAGCAGCATATAATCAAAATGTTCCTGGTCTTATTGTTCAAGGAACCCACAAATCCTGTCATCATTCACTCGCCAGACTTTTCTTGTTTCTGCAGAACACGAAAGAAGATGTCGATAGAATTGAAAGTCAATGGGGTCCACAACTTTCAAGCACTCAAAAACAAATAAAAGTAGCATAAATGTAACCTATACAACCCCATTCAGGTATGGAATGGACACTTTTCTGATGAGAAAAATCCTTCCCTACATTCCTCTTAAGTTGACTTTAAGGATCGAGAAAGGAATTTGAAATCTGAGAATTGTTCACTGGGATGTTAAGACAGGGCAGTCCAAAACTGGTCTAAACTTTGCAGAGAGTTTGTAGCAGCTATTTTTGGTGCAGGTCCTGTTAAATTGGACTGATTTTGTACACTCTTAATTACAACCGAGGACAAACTCTCAGTCCCCAACAAATCATGTTTGCTCCGCAGCAAAACCTGATGCGTTGGTTTTTTCACCAAATTTCCAATCTAATTATGATTTAGCATTCATCATTAGACTTTGAAAACCAAGCCATGCAACCCACAGCAACCTTTCAGATCTCTTGTCCAAAATATATACATTATTATCCCTCATAAAACAACTCCATGCTTCACTCTACAGGCTTTAAATGTGGCTTTGATGGACTGACGGAGTTAAAGACTAACGTATTTATTTATAATGAACAGAAATGGAGCGTAGCATGATTTGCTCTGTAAAAACAGAGCAGAAAGAGGCGCCGTTGATGACTAATTGTTGGCGGGAGGTCGTCATTAATGTGCAAGGATAAATGCGGCCCTGCTGGAGCTGATATGTACAGTCAGTGTTTCTGCAATGCAATGTCCAGGAAGGACTTAAGACTGAATCTGCCTCTTTACGACAAGAACAGCAACAGTTAGTCACTGAGATGATGTAAGAAAAAACGAATCATTGACACCCTTCTCAAATAGTTTCAGCTGGCATATAAACTCTTATAGCAGCTCTGAGGACAGCAGAGGTTCGGTTTCAGCTGCTAAAAGCGGCAAAGCAAGCACAGGCCTCTCTTGGAAATAGGAACAGCGTCAGGTGCATCGCTCAGAGTTAGCTCATATCTGCTCAGCTCCTTTGATTAGAGTTCCTGTAGGGTCATGCCTGGATCTGCCCCTTTCCCAGCTGTTATTTTTCTCCCAGGTAGCGTCTCAGCCCGTCTCCTGGCGCTTTATGACTGCTATTTGCACCTTGTAGCTCTCAGTGTGTAATTTCATGAGAGGTATTTAAGGAGGCAGCGCAGACATTTGTTTTTAGTTAAGCTTGTCATGGACTTGGGAGACTGAGGCGCAGATTTGTGGCGGGTGATTTTTACATGTTACTTATGCAGGAATGTGGTCAGCAGCACCACTCCCGCTTGACAACAAGGATAAGCGCTGTTTACTTACACTAAACTGTACGCTAAGTGCCATGTGCGCAAATTGATTTACATTTTCGTGTTTCCTCCAGGCAGAAATGGAAAGGTACAGATTTCCCTGGATAGATCATCAAGTTTATGGTTTCCTTAAAAATTCTCCCGTTTCCTTCTTGGCAGTTGCTTTGGACCAAATGTTATATTTATATTGTGCCTGATAAAAAACTTGACTGAAATTTGATTTATCCATTGCATCATTCCAGAACCGCATAATTCAAGCTCTTATGACAGCAGTGAATTTAATTTCTGTGTTAACTTATCCTGCGTCTTTCAGAACTGGAAAATTAATTTCTTCTCCCAGTATAGAATTGTATCACTTGTGTGCTGCTCTTCATAGCTCAAGTTGTGTTGCATTTGATATTGTATATTGATAGAGGATAGAGAGATCTTGACAAACCTGAGCATTGTTTTTTTTCAACCTCTTCTAAACTGTAGAGTGAGATTACCACGATATGTTTCTCTCAAGATCAGTTTCAGGAGGAGGCTTCCAAATTAAATCTTTGCTAGACTTTTGTTTATCCAGTGCGTCATCCAGCCGTTCTAGAGCTGCGTAATTCAAGCTCTGACAACAAAAGTCAATTTAATTTCTGCACTTCAAATCTTTGTCAACACATCCTGCATCTTGTCAGAATGGTTCGGTTTATTACTTTTCCCATAGAAACAGTCCCAAAGAGACCTTTTCTATATTTTAGAGTGAGATTACTGGGTCTTCTCCTTCTCTCAGGTCAATTGGAGAAGAAGGATGTTCATGAAAACTGTCTCTCGAATTAAATCACTTTGCTGTTTTAGAGTTTAGAGTTTGTCCCAGCAGTTCTGGAGCAGTTCGTTCCAGCTCTTACAACACCAGTGAATTTCATTTCCTCACTGCATATTTTTGTCAACACACCCTACACCTTTCAGAACAGTAGAGAAAACATAACCAAAAAAGAATTTTATCACTCACATGTGGATCTGTTAGAGGTCATGTTATGCTGCATTTGTTATACTTAAACTGGCATTAGGTTCTCAGCTCTTTCCGCTTTCCTGCAGAGTTCAGCTCCAACTCTAATCAAACACACTTGAACAAGCCAATTAGGGTCTTCAGGGTTACTAGAACGTTACAGTCAGGTGAGTTTGATCAAGGCTCTGCGGGTTAGTGGACGTCAAGGGCTCCTGGTATACAGAGACAGAGAGATCTTGACAAACTTGAGTAGAGCTTGAGACGTTGTTGAGACGATTGGGATCTGTTCCTCTGAAAAATTGTGCCATTGGATTAGTAAATGTATAGTTCATGTGTGTTCAACAAAATAAATACGATTAATACAGGTTTTGAGCAACTTGATGGTGAGTAAATGATAATAAAATCTCTCCTGATTATTTCTGCGCTATGCAGTGGCATTACATTTCAAAGAAATGTCCCTTGCCAGTTCAGTTTTCTTTGTCAGATGGCAGACCTCTCTGAGGTGAAGAACAAGTAAACGTCTGCTGCCTGTGTTTAATCTGATCACAGGTCAGCGGCTTCTCTGTTGTGGTGTCTCTGGAAACAATTTCCAGTGGGTCTCCAAAGCGAAGGTCATCAGCAAATCAAAGTTCTCCGACAGTCTGAGAGCTCGGTAACTGGAAGTGATGTCGCAGAGGATGAACACTATCCATAGTGCATAGTATTATCTAAAAGACAGCATGTGGATTTAATCAAATGGAAAACACGACAGGGGGTCACCACAAGGTCGGTCACTGTCTGTCTGAATTATGTCACTGAGATCTCATACTGTCTTCCTCAACTAACTGGAAGCCATAATTGCAATCCTGCGGGATTCTATTGACTACACTTTGGACGGATAGGAAGGACTGACTGGAAGACGTGCAGCGGGCGTGTAAACAGCATGAAAGCGCAATCGCCATAAATCGACCTGACTTTGGGAATTAGTCCTGACAACGGCTGAAACTCCCAACACGAGAGCAGCAGGCCAGAGTCATGCGGAGTGACCAGTCATGCCTGAACTTCATCCCATGTCGAGCCCGATAGCCTCGGCTCTGGCAAAGGTCGCTTCTGTTGACTAAACCCTGTGATCTGGTGACAGAAGACGAGCGTATCTCATGAGGATTGCTGCCTTGACACCAAAACAACTGGGTAATTTTGCTCTTTGAAGTCCTCAGCGTCCAATAAAGGATCAAATGCTTGACTGTAGGACCTTTGGTCTTGGGGTGAGATTAAGTCCCAGGTGTTGTTCACTTGATGGAGTCTTGAATCGCTGCTCTGGAAACGGCTGGATTAATCTGCTTACAGCTGCTAATGATATCAGCTAGCCTAACAAACTTAAAAACTTGATCCACTGCCAGTGGTCCTTGAATTGCGGCTCTCTTTTTGCCTGAAATCTGTTTCGTCTGTTATTTTTAGGCATCCACATCAGTTTTATTGCTGCCTTCTTCAGCTCTATAAAATACTGTCATCAAGACATCAGTTTCCATCCAAGATCATAAATTAGGTCATACATTATAGTCATCCATGCTCATAGCTTTGTATTAATGGATCAGTTGTGCAATGCAAACTGAAAATGCAAATTACCCAAATATTTCAGCCTAATGTTGCACTTTTTAGAAAAGGTTCATAATTAGGCCACAATTTGGATTATTAAAAAACCAAAGTTGCATTTATTTTTGTATGCCCAGCATTGTGTGGCAAAAAGGTGTTATGGTATGAAAAGCCCTTTGCAGTGCTCCCGTTTCTTTGCGTGTAGTTCTGTTTTCCTCTCACGTCTGTGATTTACCGTGCGCGCCAGCATCAGTTGTGTGCTCGCGTATTATTGACATAGATTCGCCGCCATAGATTTATGACCATTTTCGGTTGTCGATAACGAGGGGTTCAAGTATTTACTCAGTGTGGTTGAGCCCCGTTATCTATTACCAAGCCGGGCGCATTTCTATTTATATTGTTAATAATTTGCATAGTTAATCTTGTTCTTTGGTGTTCAGTTTATAAAGATTTTTCAAATGTTATTTAATAAAAAATATTGTCTTAAAAATCTTCTTTTTTTCTCCCACCCCCCCATGAAAAAACATTAAGATACGAACTGGATCGTGGGTTTGGTGTATCGTTACAGCACTAATGGCTTGTATTATGCCTTAATAAGTAGAACAAACTGAAGTGATTCATCTGAACCAGATTAAAACCACCCACTTTGGATAATTCTGAAAACAGTATTTTGCATTTATTTAGCTATTTTGGTAATTCTGTTAAAGCTGATATGAGTAATATTGGCAGAGTTTGTGAAACAGTGGAACAATGAAAGTGTGAACAGGTCAGAGGTGAATATTCTGTAAAACTGCTACTGTTATTTATTGTTGCTGTGGGGTCTTAACGTACAGAAATTAGTTACTGTTGTAGAAATATAATTTCATTCAGTTTTGTTATGCATCTAATGCCATATATTAATCTCAAATAATGTTCTAATTGGCACGTCTCATTGACATGTGTTGAAATCTGTCAGCAGTTACCTCCCATACAGGCGTTAATTACGTGCCGAGATGTGTATCCTCTACACACACTGTGATCTTGGATCAGGGTTGTTTAGTCTGGCGAGACCTGTATGGCTTCGCTCACTGATTACTTAAGCGTGGAGTGAAGGCAGTGTTCTTTGAGCGAGTGAGACCAGATCTCTGCTCGACTGCTGGCATCAAAAAAACAGGGCAGATCAACATTAACCTCTGGAGACAGGACACACTCTTTCATTTATGTAAGCGTTTATAAGATGTAGATGATTGTGGAAAGCGTGTACACATAAACATCTGCTCAGTTCACATTAAGGACCATTAAAAATCAACCTTAAACTCACATTAAAGATTTCAGTCCTTGATTGTACTGGTGTCCTCCAGAAAACTCTGAATGTCTTCACATCTTTTATGCACAAGTCCTCAACTCAAACAGAGCGGCTTTGCCTCTGTCTTCTCTTCTCAGAGTTCAGCATATGTTTTACAGCCTATTGTGTGTATGATCGCCTTGCGATGAACTTAAGTGTTGCTGGCAGTGACGAATACTAATCAGATGCACATTGGGTTCAAACAGGTTCTCAGAAGGGCTTTTCTGTTTGTTTGGAGAGGAGCTTATCCTCAGAGCCCAATTGAGGATAATTATCAGACCACGCTGAAGCAGCGGCACCAACGAGTTCTTGCTCTGACCTGCCGTGACATTTGGATGAGGGCTTGAAGAGTCCTTGGGATCTCCAGGGTGCGAGGGACGTGTAGTTTGTTAGTGTTAAAGACAGCCAGCTCTCCAATAAAGTGCAATTTGGGCGAGTTTATGTCATAAACTGAGCTCAGAGTCGGCTCGATGTGATCTGTGCTGCTTCTTAAATAAGGAATCATGCTTGGGAAATCATCCTAATGCATCTTTAATCCAGATGGGCTTTGCTTTTGAGAAACTGAAGGCGTCTTGAGAACATTAACAAAGTGTCTGTTTTATGTTCTAAAGCACATTAGCATTGTGACAGTGTTCGCAAATACCCTGTGCTGGTGTTCCTCAATCATCCGGCTCAGCGTCTGCTCTTTCATGAAATACTGAACGTCAGCGGGTAATTCAGCCTGAACTGCTTATGGACTCCATTTAGATCGTTTCATTCTGAGTTGTGCTGTTTTTATTTTATTTTATTTTTATACATTTAAGATTAATCATTTGAATTGCAATTCCGTATGCTCTCTAATTTCATAAAAAATATCTTGTGTTCTCAGTCAGTGATTATCTTCTGGACTACTGCCAAGCCAGCAGTCTTCTCCATTATTGTTGTATCAAAGAACAAGAGAGACCCGAAATATGTACAGGGATATACAGGGATTGTCGTTTACTGAAACTCAAATATAAATATTCTAATATTTTGAGATACTGAATTTGAACTTTAATGAGCTGTAAATATATTATAAAAAAAAAATTCATTTTCATGATTTTCTACTTTTTTAAATGCATATGTATATATGAATCTCTTCATTTTTAAATGAATGAATGTACTGGCAGTTTTAGTGTGCATTTACATGCGCCTAGCTCATAATATTGTGTTTCAGCATCTCAGATCAGCTCCAATAACACTGTGGTTAATGCAATACATTTATCTAATTAAATCACAACCTTCAATGACATTAACCTACATCACAATATACCACTAGATAATTATCTGGTAATTTATCTGGATGAGCATTCATTCCTGTTTCTATTTTGTTCTCTGCAGGAAACACACACACCCACACACATGTTGGAAGTACGAAGCATAAAGAGTGCTGGCTTTCTTAATCAGATGGCAAGGCATTGACCAGTGTGTTTTCCCTCCAGTCAGGTTTGATCAGAACTCAGGATGCAGATTACCTCCTGAAGCCATTGCATCCACATCAGGCACTTTTGGAGAACTTCTCAGCCTCGTCTGACCACCACCCCCACATCCTATACAAGAGATCCACCCCAGCGCAGACCAGCAGAGGCAGACACAGGAGGTCAAGTGAACCACAGTCGGTCAGCAGAAGAGATTCAGCAATCCCGTATCTGTGGACGGATCCAAAGGAGAACCAGCATACGCTGCATAGACAGCACTTCTGTGGAAGACGGAAGAAATGTATGTAAGGACATTCTCTTTCCAACCGCTCCCTCTAGCTCCTTTCCATTACATGGTGCTGGACTGCCAGAGATGTTCATTAGGAGGACAGGGGTTTATTTTAGCCAATATTTGTATGTAAAGAGGTCACAGCTGTTCAAGGGTCAGTTTGAACATGTTTTCATGACATCATCACACCTGTATTGTGTTTGGTCAGGGATGAATTATCTTCACCTACTCTAAACAAACACCACATCCTCACCCTGCATTTGAACTCTGAGTAATATTTCACGAACCGAGTAACCAAATCTTATGTGGGACGTGAGGTAACAGCTAATACAGTTTGACACACATGGCGTGCATTAATGTCTCGTACGGGCTGGAGTTTTCCAGACACAGACTCAGCTATTTGCTGAACTAGTAATGCAATTTCTTTGGGGAACCAGCACTGACTGTGTGACCTAGTGTTGATGTTGTCTTGGTCCTGTGTTTCAGATATGCCTAAACCTCCTGAGGATGATATCTATATTTTTCCGGATGAATATAAGTTCACGCCCAGAGGGAAACGAGCCATTATGTTCAAACCTCAGACGCACAAGAGTCTAAATGTGGAGACCCTGGTGGTGGTCGACCGCAAGATGATGGACAATCACGGCCACGAGAATATAACCACATATGTGCTTACTGTTCTTAACATGGTAAGTCATTCATCCATGCATCTGTCTGTTCATTCATCTTTCCATGCAGTACATGTATTCATCATTCATACATACATGCATCCATCCATCTATCCATGTATCCACTCATTCATTCATCTGTCTATATATCCATCCTTGCAACCATACAGATATTGATGGATCTATTCATCCACCCATTCAGACATCCTCCATGCATCCATCCATGCATTTATTTATCATCCAAATATCAGTCAATTAATCATTCTAGATATCCATGCATGTGTAACCCCCCAGGGTCTGCTTCCACCACGACAGGTCTCGAACCCATGTCTCCGGCATGGGAAGCAGATGCTCTAACCAGGAGGCTAAAGGCCTTTAGCATCAGTCGATAGAGCGCCTCTTTTTGAGATCAGGGGAGTGAGGTTTGCCTGCACAGCACTGTGCTGGCCTCCGTTACATTCACCCACCCTCCTAAACCTCACTCCCATCCGGGTCACGGCACCAATGTAACCTCCCTGGGTCTGCTTCCACCACGACTTGCTCAGAGCGGGTCTCGAACCCAGGTCTATGGCATGGGAGGCATGCGCTCTAACCAGGAGGCTAAAGTCCATGGCCTATGGCTTTTTGAGATCAGGGGAGTGAGGTTTACCTGCACAGCACTTACTTACACAGCACTGGCCTCTGGTACACATGCATCCATCTGTCTATGTATCATCCATGTATCCATCGAGTTATCAATGCATCCATCTCTGTCCATCCGTGCAAACATCCAGATATCAATTTATTCATCTGTTCATTCATCCATCCAAGCAACCATGCATCGATCCATGTTTTCATTCATCCAAATACCTGAGCATACATACATGATTCACCCATCCATCCATGCATGCATCCTTCTTTCTATACATCATCCATGTATTCATCCTTGCATTCTTAAATAAATCCTTCCAGATGTCAATCCATCCATTCATCAATGTATCCACATCCACATTTTCATACACATATCAATTCATCCATTTGTTCTTCCGTTCATCCATCCATCCATGCGCCCATGCATCCATTCATTCATCCATTCATGTACCAGTCCATACATACCTCCATACCTCCATTCATCTATACAGCTATTATGCATTTGCATCCATCCATGCATCCATCTGTCTATCTATCATCCATGGATCATTCATAGATGTCCCCAGCTATTGATGCATCAATTTGTCTGTCCTCTCATTCATCCATTTGTGTCCCAGTATTATGTGTTTGAGTATGCTCTAAATACATGGAGAATGATGTCAAACCGAGGTCAGAACATGTGTTTTTGCTTCACTGTGGCATATCTGGTTAACCAAATGGACTTGTTAATGATTGCTAAAAGTCAAAGTGAGTCTTTTTGAGGTGTGCCCAGAGAAAAAATGTGAGCACACATGAAAACACTCTTTAAGACTAATGGAAATAGGATTGTGTTACATGTTATGAACCTACCTATCAAACACAGACATTGTGAAGGTGTTTTAAGAGTCCAAGTTTACAAAGGATTAGTGAAATACTGACACCTGAAACCAAACTGCTCGCCTCTTGTGTTGGTGTGAATGAAAACAAAGACTAAATAACAGGAATGAAAGTCTATTGGGACTAAGCATTTGTATTTATGATACCTGAGCACTTTAAACCATCTTAAGGACTCTGTTTCAAAGGCCGTTGAAGTGCAGGATTAGGGATTCATATGGTATGCCTCTAGACAGGTGAGGCTTTGAAGAACTTTAGAGAAACATCCCAGCCATACACTTCTCATTTCTCTAAAGAGACACTTCTGATTGCTCTGTTCAAGAAGGTCAGTTGAGTTCAGATGCATACATATAAACACACCATCCAAATGCTGATTTTTCTGCACTGTTGCTTATCTTCACAAAGGTCTCAACACTTTTCAAAGATGGCACGATTGGAGGTGACATCAATGTTGTAATTGTTGGACTAATACTGCTGGATGAAGACCAGGTGAGTTTATGCACTGGAGATATTTAAAAGCAAAGTAGAGTTTTTTGGCTCCATTGCATTGATAATGCATGTTTAAATGAATATGTTACATCAACTTGAAATGAATGAGTTAAAGCCCTCTGGAGGGGACTGACGTCAAGGACCGTGAGAGGTTTAGATAACACAGAGCTTTGAAACTGAATAAAACATTGCTTCAGAAGGTGGATTTTATTGTCCTTGAGAGGCTTGTCTCCTTCGTTCTCTTTGAGACGCTCTATCTGAACAGGTCTTGTTTTTACGATGACAGTTTAATTGGATACACAGCATTCCATTGGATTGCAGCCAGGAGAGGGACGCGTCTGTGGGAAAGCGGGCCAGCAAACAGCTGAAGGGCTCTGTTACTGATACACCTGTGCTAATGTTAATGAAGTTCAGGTTAGCCACTGACTGAGGAATGCAGAAAATTGCCTTTATCCCCCTTTTTGATTGGAATAATTAGCCACAGTCACTCAGGATCAGTGATGAGGGGCTAATTTACCCATAGACTCATTTATCAAGGTGGGGTCAGCAGAGGTAGCTGGTAATTACTCTGCCCAGTTTGAGTTAGTCTCCCAGCACTAGTCACCAGCGGTGTGTGATTGCATGTGATTCTAGTTACCTCTCTGCTCACTCAGGATGGACTAGTGATTAACCATCATGCGGATCACACTCTGAACAGTTTCTGCCAGTGGCAGTCTGGACTGGCTGGGCGAGAAGGTCGCCGCCATGATCATGCCATCCTGCTAACTGGTCTGGATATCTGCTCCTGGAAGAATGAACCTTGTGACACCCTGGGTAAGGACATCACCTATCTAAAAAGCACTAGACAGGCATCTTTGCAGCATCTCACGCATGAGTGCATTTTAAGACATCATGCTTGGACTGTATGACTCACAATTTGTGTAATCACAGTCAGCTCTTTCTCAAGGGGTTTCAACAGATGGGACAAATTAGATGGACATCTAATGAATGAAAATGAATATATGAAGTTAGCATAAATTCTGCCTAAAGAGATTGCTGTTAATGATTTTATATTTGATGTCGGTCAAACAGCATTAATGTTGAGAAAAAGAGAAATGCAACTTGCTGCTCATGTCTGGCATGTGTATATATGTGTGTCTATAATATATTATTTATAAATGTTGAGTGCATTTTTTTATGAACTTGTTTTCTTTCAGTCAGCACAAGTCTGCTGAAAATGCTTTGAAAAACACACAATGCATATTGAGTTGCTCATAAAAAGTGTTGTAATATTGTGCTGTTGGTAATTTCCAGCCCTTGTGAATTCTGCTTGTCTTATTTTGGTAACCGGCCTGTTATTGGACACTTATAAAATTAATCATAGCTGAAGGCAAATAAAAGTGTACATGTGCACTCTAAATGCAATGTCTATAGTATTGGATAAAAGCATTCACTAATGTGCATTAACACCACTATGAGACAAAAACAAACTTTTAAGATGTTACCAGATTTTACTGTAATTTTGCAGTCATTAAAGAATAAACAAAATCACAGGTGTGGTGTGCCATTTAAGATTAATGTCCTAATATAGTAAATGTACAGCACTTAGTTATCATTACTGCTCCACTCAGCTACTGCTAAACTGTTAAATTATTAGAGGTACAGTAAGAAGCTTTTCCTCTAATAACATGTTTCCTCTGAGAGCTCAAACGGTGGTCTCCACCCTGTGCCACATAAAAGAATCGCTCCCCGCTAACCCCTAACCCCATTAGCAAAGCTAGCCATGCCCCGCAAATGCAAGGCCACTGTTCAAAGGCTGCTGGGAACACAACATTTGTGGAGTGTCAATGATTAACACTTGAGTGCAGACTCACGCTCAGAGGTCAAGAGGTCAAGGGTTATGGGAGATTTCACATCCCTCAGAGGTCACGGACTGGTAGATTAAAGAGCTCTGCTGAACCTTTATTACTAGCGTACACTGTTTTCATACAGTATCACTAGACTGAGAAAACCAGCGTATGCTCATGCATTGTTTCCGCACATTACATATTAAAACATATGTTTGTGTTATAGAGCTGGTAATATGTTTTATTGACAAATTGTTTGCTTTTATTTATTTTACAGCATAAGAATCAATTTATCAAGTATAATGAAATTTTTAGTATGATTGTTTTTGTCCCGCTTGAGATTTTCAGTAAGGCCAGAAGACACAAATAAATCATAGCATGCTCTGGTGCACCACATTTGTGCAATACATGCAAGTATTTAATCACTCTGTGTGTGTGTCAAACATATATACATATTACGTGATTAAATCAAAGGATAATAAATCAAGACTCCTTTGGTACTTTTGGGGTTTGACTTTGGTCCAACATACACTGGGCTTCATCGCCACAGGTTTTGTATTAAAGACTTAGAAAGTCATAATTTGTCATAAAATACAGTTCTCTTAGATCTTAGACCCATGTAGTGACACTTACAGAATTGTTCAAAGCGGTTTCCACAGTTAATATACCACTACTATAGCTGTAGACAGCCTGCATATAATGTCTTTCAGATTCATGCTGGTTGTAGTAACTCATATATCTGTTCAGATGTCCTGCAACGGACTGGAAACAACTGGATTTGATCTTTTGAACTTGCAATGGTGAAACAAATACGCTCCCAACCTTGATCTGATTACAGCAGTCCATCGGGAGTGCTAGTCCTGTAGTCCTGTCCATTCTAGTACAAGAAAGAAAAGAAAGAATGAAGAGGGAATATATA
>JAUMHP010000225.1:9513-21803 GCA_032361065.1 Enteromius trimaculatus | reverse complement strand
AAAACCATTACGCCTATGGAGAGTCCTCATAAATCACAAAAACCAACATGTGTGTGTGTGTGTGTGTGTGTGTGTGACAGACAGGCAGAGGGTTGAAAACAACCCAGCACTGGGTGGACAAACCAGGTGGTTGGGTTAAAAACCCAGAAATTGCTTAAAAACTATTAAATTTCTTGCTTAAAATTAATCCAATATATGTATTAACATTTTATTAACATGAATGTTTATTAATAAGTTTAATAAATAATAATTAAATAATATATATTTTTAAATTGCTTATTAATAAATGTTCACCTTTTGATTATTCCTGATGCCTCCAGTAATGATGTGTCTGGTTTTTAATTTACAACCTCAACCAACCTTTTTAAGCAATAGCTGAATTTAATAAAACTGGGTTTGTTCATATTTAACCCAGTGTAGAGTTGTGTTTCAACCCAGTTTTTATAGATAGATTGATAGATAGATTGTTTTTGGCCAATATAATCGGCATGTGTGTGATTTCCTGCCTGTTATAACATCTCACACGCAGCGCTGTTTGAAATGCAAGGAAAGACAACAAACTCATTTCTAGTTTTCTAAGGCATTTGTCTCTGAGTATTTATACTGTAAACTGTTGTTGAAATCGAGCATAACAGTGTGCTGAACCAACTACACATGCACACTAAACTCTCAGCAAGCGTCTGCCACTGCAGCTCCTCCTGCTCTGGTGGTCCTCACCCTGCTTGTGTGTGTGTGTGTGCGCGCGTGTGTGGTTTAACAGGACAGTGTGTATAATGACATGGGTATGACATAGGTATTACAATATGAAGATGATTTATGAGGATATTTTCAGTGTCCCCGTAATTCATAAAGACTTAAAAACATAATAAATGGTGTTTTTTTTCATGTAAAAGTGTGTAGTGTTTCCTGTAAGGGGTAGGTTTAGGTGTAGGGTCAGTGTAGGACAATACCACATACAGTCTGTACAGTAGAAACACCATTACACCTATGAAGAGACCCCAGAACACATGGACACACTACAGGAGTGAGTGAGTGTGTGTGTGTGTGTGTGCTTACTCTGAACATGTGCGTAACTGCTCGCTTGCTTACATGTGAGTGTGATTGTTTCACACCAACGCCCAATCACAGCCACATCTCACATGGTCCCCAAGGACAGCCCCACATCAGAGGCCAAGCAGATGACCAAACAATGGAAAGATCAGCTCATGCGGCCTGAGTTAATGGTCAGATCCAGCAGTTTATCTCTCAGAGCAAAGACCCATTCAGCCGCTCCACAAACACTTCTCTCTAACGGTAGAGTATGCAAATGTAAGCATCATCATCATCTTCATAATCACTCACCAGCTTCTCTGGTTCCTCAGATGTTGTTAAGGACAGGACAGCAAACACACAACACCAAAACGCACACAATCTGTGAGGAAGAGGGAAAACATGAATATTTAGAAGAAGATATAAATTCAGTTTAATCATGTTGTGATATTAAATCATACAGCGATAATGAGGCGCTATATTAACACATGATGAGCACTGTAAATTATAATGTTGATGGTCTACAAGAGGCTGATTAGATTTATCTCTGGACAATTAGGAAAATGTGTTAACAAGACTAATAGAAATACTAGCTGTCCCAGAATTCCTCCTGACTTCCCCACCCTGCGCGGCTCCTATTGGCAGTTCCTCTGGATATGACTTATCCTCAAAACATTCCCATATCAACCACAATCATAATGCAACGCCTTTAACCCACATTTTAGGGTTCTGGTTGGTGGCTTTTCCGAGTAGAAATACTTGACGTTGTGTCATGTTTTTATGCGTTCATCAGAAAACTGATTCTAAACTAAACTCCAAGTGGGTTGAATATAACATGTCTGGAACGATAAGCGCCCAAGGTATGATACACACCTGAAACAGATGTTCTTTAGTCTGGGTTAGCTGTTAATACAGAATAGTCAGATTCAAATGTCACATGATACATAGTAACTTTGGGCCTGTGTGATAGTTATAATCATATTTTAAATATTGTTCTAATTCTGAGAATAGAGTAGTCCACATCATAACTGCAGGAGGCGATTTTAATAATAGTCTGGACAGTAATTATGCTTACAGTTAACTTTATAGCTATCTTTTTTTGTTGCGAGTGTGCCTTTAACTTGAGGTAAGGACTCTTCGGAGCCACTTTTAACCATGGTTAATGAAGCAAAGTGATGCCAAGGATATACAGAACAGTGTGAAGCTGTTTAACAACAGATTAATAAGTGTCTCAGTGGTTAACCCATTAAATACCCATCAGTGGTTATAGGTTAAAGAGTTAAAGAGACAGTGTTATGTATTAGCAGATTAATATTACAACATTAGACAATCTGTTAATTATGTTGTTTACAGGCACATCATTTTCCAATGATTCTTACATTAAAACATTTTAACAAAATTACCTTTGTTTGGACATGCAAATATTAATAAGAATGTTCAGTTATGGATAAACTGTTTTCACCTTCCATTAACTAATAATGCTCCACAAAAAGTCTTGATAAACCATTTCAAAATTATTAATGAACTAACTCAAAGTAACATGTAAACAGTCTAAAACGCTATACCTAATTAAGTTTACATAGTTTTAAGAATAAACCTGCGTTAGAAATATCAAGTGTACTCTATTTTTCATATGTTTCGACCCCAAACAGAAACAAGGTTAGGCTACTCTCCTGGATAACAGTTTCTGAAAGTGCATGACTGCTTACAGCAACATCTGTATGTGTTCTATTAATTAGGTCATAGTTATCATTTTAATGATTCATTTCAAAACCCCTGTTCCACAGCACAGCACAGCGCAGGGGTCTGTGGGACCACAAACACTCCAGCAATCTGTCTCAAGAGAACGCGAGGCTTGTTTGTACCAATAATGTTTATCTGTCTGATGCGTTTGCACATCATCTGTGGTTAACTATTAGTATTTGAGAACAGTGTAAAATGATGCATGACATCTTGAGTGCAGCCGCAGACCCGTAATCACAGCCGTGGGTTAAAGCGGCGCACCACGGAAACCATAAGGACAGCATCAGGCCAGATCCAGAGCCCCAGCGCGCTCAGGACCCCCCGCCTCTGGCCACGTTTTTCACCAACTACTGGAGAAACCCGCCACACTGAACCTGCGTCCGCGAGCAAGAGCCCAAACGCGCCAAATAATCCGAAAGGAATGTTCGGAGCGCAACTCGAACCACTTTAAAACATTTAAAACTAAATCGAAAACATTTAAAAGCGGCCTTAAATTTGATGCAAGACAACCCAGTCACGACCTGCTGCGAAGCGCACCGACTTCTTCCTTCCACTTTTACTTACTTACTTAAAAACCGCGTCGAGAAATTAC
The DNA here is from genome assembly GCA_032361065.1 of Enteromius trimaculatus. Taxonomy (NCBI): domain Eukaryota; kingdom Metazoa; phylum Chordata; class Actinopteri; order Cypriniformes; family Cyprinidae; genus Enteromius; species Enteromius trimaculatus. Next base: position 18,439 of record JAUMHP010000225.1, on the reverse strand, counting down.
ATGGGTGAAAGTATAAATTATGCTTCAAAATCATTTTGAAGATTAGCCTATATTGAAATCCTTTTATCAAGACTGGATACGTTTGTGAAATATCAACTTTCATAACCATAACCTTGTCTCACATCAAGAAGTGTGCTCTAACCTTTTACTTCTTAGGATCATTAGGATCTATTGGGAATTATGATAGGCTATACAGCATTAGTATTCCTTTCGGATTTTTGACGTAAAGCCTATATGAAACCTGCGTACGCAACCTTTATTAGTATGTGTATATCGCAGCCGCCCTGTCCAGCCGTCTGATCTCATCTGATCTGAGCAGTCTACTCTAGTTCTCGTGGTGGTGATCGAGCCAGACTCGAACCCGTGGCCGTCGGCAGGGAACTCGATTCACACTTTACGTCTCTCCATCCGATACTATGATGCGCAAAAGTCACAAACGTGCCCAGAGCCGCGCGTTACCTGCTCACAGATGCGCTCGTCATTCTCCGCTCGCGGATCCGTTCTTCTGCGTCAGGCTCGTGAAGGAAACAGAAACAAACACCAGATCCGCGGAGCTCCAGCAGCTGCCTGGCGAACTTTTCCTCGTTTCTTCAGACTCGTTCCCTACTCTCTCTCTCTCTCTCTCTCTCTCTCTCTCTCTCTCTCTCTCTCTCTCACACACACACACACTCCTCTGGAGTAAGAGAGGGAGGGGTGTCGGTTTTTTTTTTCCCCTGTCGTTCACCCAACTTTTTTTGTCCTTGTGTAAATGTGATGTGACGCTGGACAGCCACACAGCTCTCTCTCACACTCTCTCTCCCCCTAATTCAGTATGGGCTGCATTGGCATAATATATGTTACAATGTATTGCCAAAACATATTTTACATTGAATCTCAAACAGATATGTATTCAAATATAATACTAATAATATAAACAATGCATAATTAATTAATTAAAACAGAACAAATCAATCATATGGGTTCTATGAACAGTAATTCTGGTTGGTTGGAGATCTTGATACTTTTTAACTTGCTTGGGTTTTAATGATGCGTTATGTGAATTAGAAAATTGAATTTTATAAATTACATTTGTAACACTTTTTCTTGATAGTCCACTTTAGACATAACAGTAAGTAACTCTCCAACTCCATGTTAACTAGCAGTCATTAGAGTATTAGTAGACTGTCTGCTTAATATCTCCTAACACTTTATTTTGATGAGTTCACAGCACACTACATACTATCAGAAACTTATTCTACTAACCCTAAACCGCAAATTAATTAATGAGAATTAGTTTACATGTACTGTAGTTACAAAGTCACTTAGTAGTGTCAGGAAGTGGACAGACTGTGGATGGTAAGTATAACAGTGTTCTTTATTTACAGTGCGGTTAGTCAACAACAGTCTTTGACAGAGGAAACCAGGTGAGTAAAACAGAACATGCCATTTAGCTGGAAATGATACGGATGCTGATTTCAGTCTTTTGTCTTGTTTCTAGGAAGCGCTGGAGACGAGGAGATTGCTGGAGTAAAGGAGATGGTGAGAAGAGACGAGCACACACCACACACACACGCTGAAGGAAGATCCTGTGGAGCCTGGAAGGAATACAGAGACTGCAAGGAGTTTGGAGAAAGTAATACAGGTAAGGATTCAGGTAAGTCAATCGGTTTGTCGAATGTTCTTGCCTTGAATGAGTCCACGTCATAGAGAGACGAGATCAGACAAGGAGTGCCGTGTGGTGTGTGCTTTTGTATTGTGAGTGATGATGCCTTGAGTGAAGTCAGGTGCAGGTGATCAATAGTCAGGAGTGAGCGCAGTGATTGGATGGTGGAGCCTGGTGTATCTGTAACATTACGCCCTCTGGACCGTATCCTTCCCAGTCCACCAGATATTCCAGACGACCACCACGACGCCGGGAGTCGATGATGTCTCTGATCGAGAAAATGGGGGTTCCTCTTCCACACCAGGCTCTGTGACAGGGAGAGCAGGATCATGATACGGTTTCAGAAGTGATGCATGAAAAACTGGGTGGATACGATACCGTGGTGGGAGTTGGAGACAAAAAGTGACTGGATTGATCTGCTCGATTACCTTGAAGGGGCCAACTTACCTGGGACTCAGCTTCCTGCAGGGCAGGCGAATGTCCCGTGTGGACAACCATACCTTTTGTCCAATCTAATAAGGTGGAACCTCAGATCTGCATCGGTCTGCTGCGGTTTTGTGTCTGCGCACTGCCCTTTGGCAGTGGAGATGATGGTGTGCAACGTCCCAGACTCTCTCTCTCTCCCGGAACCAGTAGTCCACTGATGGAACGTCCGACGGCTCTCCAGACCAAGGGAAAAGTGAAAACCGGGTTGCATTGGAATGGGGTGAGATTGGTGGTGGTTTGACGGAGGGAATTTTGGACGTACTCGGCCCAGCCCAGGAACTGGTTCCAGGTGTCTTGGTGGCCGTGGCAGAAGGTACGGAGGAACCGCCCCACCTCTTGGATCTTGCGCTCAGTTTGGCCATTAGACTGAGGGTGATAGCCTGAGGTGAGGTTGATGGTCACACTTAGGAGTTTGAAGAATGCTTTCCATACCCGAGAGATAAACTGTGGACCTCTATCGGAGACGATATCCTCTGGAAGGCCGAAGGGGCGGAAATCCTGTTGGAAGAGTTTGTGTTATTATTTTTATTTTTCCTCAGTGTCATTATGGAGTGTTTGCAGAATTTTCAGGAAAATAATGAATTTGGTCAATTTTGGAGTAGGCTGTGATAACACACTGTGGAAACAGCGAAGCGCTTTTTAAGATTATAAGGGAACCTCAGAGAACAGTACACCGTAAAAGACACAAGCAGTTCATGACCCCTTTAAAATAATTGACTTGCTTTTGGAGTCTGAGAGCCAAAAACAGAAAGTTAGCTCATGCTGGGGATGCATATCTTCCTCGGTTGTCCCACAGACAAACTGCACAAGCTCATTCTTCATTCAGTGCTGCAGAAGTTCACAGCGGGGTATTTTAGGCCTGCAGTGGTTGAGGAGTGTTTACAGCTCTGTGTGCGTGAGGCACTGCGTTTCATAGTATATAAGTACGGCACGGGTTTGCTAATGGTGTCAGGGCTGCATATAGATGTGGAAAACCCTTCTGAATAAGAGTGGTGACATTGACATGAAGGGAGGGAAACGGCAGGCCTTCCTGAGGTGATCTGAGAAGGTCTGACTATCAGTGAGAGCATGTCAAGCAGGAATGATTAAGGCACGCTTAAAATAACCTCCCGCTGTGCTCCCTCTCCCTGATAAAAATACACCGGTTCGGTTCACGGTCACTCAAACAAACTCAAACTCCTGAAGCAGCTTTACGATAAGAGCGTGGTTTTAAGAGCACAGTGAACATAATTCATGAATCCCCTTGGTTTGGTTAGCAGCCCAGAGCTTTAACCTCTGGACTACACCACCCTATGTTCAACATGCTCCTGTATCAACATCCTTGTTGGTACTTGAACAACATTCCTATCAACCAGTAAAGTTTTAGGGATTAGGGCAGGGGTGTCAAACGGCCCTGCAGTTTAGCTCCAACCCTGCTATAACACATAAACCATGTAGTCTTCAAATATGCCTGAAGGACATTATTAGCTGGATCAGGTGTGCTTAATTAGGGTTGGATCTTGGGCTGGGTGTCCAAACCTGATCTTTAAGGGTCAGTGTCCGGTAGAGTTTAGCTCCAAATTACCCCAACACACCTGCATTCAGTAATAATAATTATAATAAGTTTTATTTATATAGTGCTTGGATTATATTATTTATATGAGCTTGGAGCTAAATTCTGCAGGACATTGGCCTTGCTTAGCGTCTAAAGGCTGCCGTTCACCTCTAACGTAGGCATAGACGACCCCTTGTTTTTATTTGCATGTTATGCAGTTTGTACACAAGAAAACGCAAGAGCTCTCTGAAAGTGATTGTTGTGGATACACAGGTGTTTAGCATTTCTGCCGAGGATTCATTCAGCTCTTCTGCACTTAGCAACGCTGATGCTTGGTCAGGACCCCTTGTTGTCACTTTTTGATGTGCACGCTCCTCCATTGTTTTCTTAGAAATTGTTTTATATAAATAAAATAAAATATCTCAACCCCACTCCTAACATTACCCTAAATCTACCCACCTCTGAACAATATATAACATGTAGCAGGCAAATAAATGTAGAGTCACGGGTATTTATTGCAAAAACTGACCATAAATAATCAGTAAAAGCATAACAAATAGTTGCATTTCAAGTCTTCTGAAGCCATACAAAGTTTTCATATAAAGAAGAGTTTAACATACACTCTTAAAAAGGCTGGGTTAAAAAAACCCGACCTTACCCCAGCTGCTGGGTAACTATGGAGCACGCGCTGGTTAACTGTGCTGCTGGATTAAATATTACCTGAAAACTGGGTTATTTAATGTTTTATTGCCTTGCTGCATTTATATTTACCAATATTAGCAATAATAAATACGTAATGATCACAAAGGAACGTAAAATATTATTTTATCATATTAATAATATTGTATAATTTTTCTGTAATACAATTAGACAATTAAAAAATGCAACTGTAAATATCAATTTAACATTTTTTAACATTTATTTTTAAAACAATATTTGAATGAGCGCTGTCAGACGTTTCACCCTTCTTTTACAGGCACTATTAAAACAACAGGTTTTATACATCAGTTGCTTTAAAACACAAACCGGTGTCAGCTAGGCGCTGTAGATTCTTATTCTTTAAAAAACTTTACACATTAAGAATCATTTCCACCAATATGATATACTGCATGCTGGAGAAATTCTCAGGTACAAAGATACTGTCAAGCCCCAAGTAAAGAGTCCGTTTTAATGCCATGGCTGGAAACAGTGGTGAAGGTCTGGGATGTCGCTGTCTTGTCTCTCCAAGCAGAACATATGCAGGAAGGCATCACTGGTCTCTGCATTTTCCAAATATCCTCTATATTGGTGCCCTTCTGTAAATTAAAAACACTTAGTCTAGCAACAAAACTAACAAGTTAAGTGCATTTGGTGGAAATCATGCATAATCATACACAGTTAAGGTCAATACCCCTTTCAGAATCTGTACAATGTTAATTATTTGACCAAAATAAGAGGATCATTCAAAATGAACTTTTGATGAACTCTGTTCAAAAGTTTACATCCCCTGAAAAACCCTGAATGATCCACAGCTGTGTTTTTCATATAGTGATAGTTGTAGGAAAGGGTTCAAATACAGGATCATGCAGGTAACAACACAGTATTAAGAATACTGTGACCTTTTGATCCTATTTTATGTGAACTATCTTATTCAGATCAGTACTAATGAAAAATACCTTGGTCAATGCGGAGTGGACAGTGTACCCCGTGACTCCAGCCAGACAGTAGACTGCCAGCACTTGCCAGTGTTGTTTACAGCATGCATCAGATGGGCAGTAATTGGTGACTTGGCATTTGTCAGATGTCCAGTTCCCATCGAAAGTAGGGCATTCTTTGATGGGATAGGCCAGGAATGTCCAGTTCTGCTTCTGCAGGGCAATATCTTGTAGAGTTTATCTCTAGTCTAAGTCAAACACACATGAACCATGCAGCTAATCAGAGTCTTAAGGATCACTGGAAACTTCCAGGCAGGAACACTGGGGCAAGTTATAGCCGAACCCATTGGACACCCATGACATAGACTGTGGAGTTTAAGCAATGCAATACCACTTTGAAGCCTTTTCAGACTGGCTTAACTATAGTATTTTTATGTGGTATGTTTCACTGCAATACGCTTTGACGCGTTTGGCTCACATCACTGAACTGCCCACCTCAGACTGTTTTCTCAGTGTTGGGCTTAAATACATTCCTTCATGTTGATGTAGAGGTGATAGAGACCAGCCAGTCTACTCAACTTCCTCACTTATACCCAGAACACTCCAGCGGTCCATCTAAAGCCCATTCAAGAGCGTCTTATGCTCCTCGAGGCCGAGCACAGACCCTCTCATTTTCGGGATATATTTGCAGAATGATTACAGCTCTCGTCCGGACACTGATGCTGACCCCAAGGTAGGCCGAAACGCATAACAGTCCCTAACAGAGCGGCTCAGTTCAGCTCCTGGAAGCCGTCCACTGTAAACCATTCATGCAACTCCACGCACATAAGATGACCTTAATCCAGACCCTTTTGATTTCTACACAGTGGAAGCTGGCACCGCATAGTTTATGTTTCGTCACAGAGAGACTTCCAGACAAATATTAACTCCGCATGAACAGGTACAAACACAGACCGTCAGACAGTGGGAAAACACTGAGGTTTCATTGCTTAACAATCACAAGATGCTGAGACAGCTGAATGACTCGGCTCTCTCCCGACAGACGGCGTAAGCATATACAGTACCAGAATAGAAAACGCTCAATATTCCTTATTAAAGTACACCATCTAAGGGGAATTTTAGAAAGCTATCCTAAACTTTTATACATATATAGTTTACTGTTTAACACTGACAGTTCAGTGTAAAGTTGATCTACTGACATGCATGAATTAAAGAACACTGATGTAGATTATTTCCATAAGGACTAATATAACAAGATCAGCTGAAATGAGCACCTACAGTCATTTCAAGCACAATATGGGTTAAGACATGCTTTTTCGGGCATTGAATTATGATGCAAACACCAGTAAACAAATTAGTGCATACCTTATTAAACCACCTTGCACCTTTAAAGTTAACCACAGATATGACTGTCCACACCTTTTCAATGCTAATTCTTCACTGTGAGCCCTGACAGTACTTTTTAATGCCAAAAGACGGTTTGCATCTGGCCCTTAGACAATTAAAAAATGAAAAGCATGTGCTCTGTTGATAGAAACTTTGCTGATGAACAGAGGATTGTTTTATCTTTACAACAGATGCGAGGTAATGAGTGATAACAAGTTTATAACAAAAATGCTCGATGTGTAATTTCTGTTCAGTACTGATGCACAAAGGTCAAAAAGGTTTGCAAACAAAACAATTCTAACCAAAGAAGTATCTGTGTATGAAAGAATAAAACGAAGTTCTGTTCCAGTCCTTTCTGATGATCTGGAAGAGTCTCTTTTGCCCACTGCTTCAGGCTCATCTTTAATAATTTCTAGGTTATTAGAAAAGCAGGAGGCGGCATGAGCGTTTGCCTTAAAAGTTGCTTCTTGCTGTTTAAATATTTTCACAGAAGTCCTGCTGTTGCTTTGACGAGCAACTTCCCTTAGGGTCTGTGTTCATGATGGGGACATGCTCTGATTCCACAGAGAAAAACACGTGTCACTTCATCCCAGTGTGCTCGAGGAAGATCTGTGCAGTCATGGAACCATCTCCCAATTATAATCAGCAGAGCAGAGCGCTTGACTACCATGAGTTCTCAAACACAGCACCCTGTTCAGTTTCTTACCCGTGAGAAAGCTCCTCGCAGAAGCGATGCTTAGACACCGCAAATGACCGCTCTTGACCAGTCGTATTATGGTCTGTAAGATCACAATTAGATCCAGATACGCTGAGGGCTTCAGTTAAAAGTGCATCGATTGTGATGGCAGTTTCTGAGACGGTCATACAAAGACTCCCTCCCTCCCCCTTCATGTGAGCAGCGTCTCTGGCCGTACGCTGTGAGGTGATGAGGAACAGCTGGAGGATTAGGACGGTGGGATTAACAGTTGGCTCATTCTGAAGCCAAAAATGTTTGATATGTGATGCAGTCCGTGTCTGTAAAGTGACACAGATATTCGTCATTCAGCAGATGCTTTTTGTCCAGAGTACAATATACTTACTACAAAGACAGGACGGTCCCTCGGGAGCACTTCAAGTGCTTCACTCAGAAAAACACTGTGGATGCATTTGAAATAGTCAAGTTACCTTCATTTTTTCAGCGCTTTTAACAAAGCGGATTGAGTCAAAGCATTGCATTCAGTGATGTCATCATCCAGCTCAGATCAGTTTAAATAGCATCTGTGTGATCAAGTCCACAGTATCGCTGGAAAATAAGTGTCCTCTGAGGAACCAAAACTCCATCTGTGACAGAAATGGAGAAAACAAATCCTTGGGAGAAAGTTCAATGCTGCAGCAAAACCAGACTCTTTTGTTACTCATACTTACTGCAGCGTGTGTGCAGGGCATATTACTACCTGTAACTACCAGAGTGAAAATGACATACTCTTTAGCATGCTTAAAAAAAGAGAGTCCTTATAACAGAAGTAACGTTACTTGCATGTTAAATTAATTATATTTAATTGATTTGTAATTAAACTGATATGTATTATAGTTGAATGTTATATTAAATGCAGCTGAATGTTAGAGTGCTTTCTGACCCACTTAAGTAAGACTTAAGTACTGTACATCTATGTGTGTAAGTTCATAATTACCTCATTGTACTTCAAGCATTTATGATACACTGAAGTGGCCTTTCTATGGCAACTCGTATATTATGCATTTATTTATAATGATGAATCTAGTACATTTAGTACATTTAAAATATATTAACTTGTCATAAGTAAAATGGAATACTGAAAACCGTTATAATCAAGCATGTTACATGTATGTTAGTCAGCATATCAAACTAGGTGTACTTCACTAGAACATGACAAAATATTAGATTTAAAACAGAAAACATCTCAAATGCATCTTAAAATAAAACTTTTAATTTTACATTACACTCTAAAAAAATGCAGGGTAAAATACAAACAAAGCCAGCTTTTGGGTTGTTTTTAGCCCAACCGCTGGGTTTGCCCATGTTTTACCCAGTGCTGGGCTGTATTTAACCCCGCTTTTTTTGTTGTTGTTTGAGTTTACAAAGAGGACTATTTAAAACTATTTAATAAACATAGTCATAAAAATATCTCTCTATGAGTACACTTGAATGCAGGGCCGCTGCTGGCCAAATGGGTGCCCTAAGCAGAATAGTATTGTTGTGCCCCCTTCCTCAAAAAAAAAGAAGAA
>JAUMHP010000224.1:7506-30814 GCA_032361065.1 Enteromius trimaculatus | reverse complement strand
GATTGTCGATTACAAAGTAAACACAGCGATGGAGAGAAAAAGGCCAAAGCTGTCAGGCGCCCAATTTAGGAAAAAAATAAAAGAAGATGAGGAGAAACGGGCAAAAGATAAAGGTATGTAAACAATGTTCTCTCTGTATGATCAAGTAATTCATGTCGTTATGTTAATTAGTGGAATAACGTTAACTCTTTGTTAGTTTGTTAGCCTTCTTTTAAGATTTTAGTCCTCAGAGTGACGTCATCCTTTATTATAATGGCATGTTTGCAGTATCTGCAGTGCCTGTAAATATAGCTAAAATAAAAATAGTTAAACTTCTGCATCATAAACTCTTCTCCAGCGAGGGATTTCCACTGCAATGATGAAACCCCCAATTCCTGCAAATGGGCTCATCTGGTGATCAATAGTTTTGTTTGTTTGTTTGCCTGAGTTCAGTGCCTGAGAATTATTCAAGAGGAATAGAGTCTCTTTTAACTCCTTTATAGCCAATCATCCACATCTGCTTCTTCGCCTAGAAAGGCTCGACAGCTCCATGTTTTGGACTACCATGGGGGAACTCTGGCTGCCTCAAGTCAAATCCTATCCTTCCATTTTCTTTTCTTGTCAACAATTGTTTTTCCAGGTTTTGCCTTTCCCTTAGGTCGTAATACCTTTTGGAGGGTGGCCAATGTATTCCTCAACTATCTATCATTGCTGGGCGAACTAGGACAGAAAATATCTTTGGTACTTTATCCAAAAGTAATATATTTCATGGAATGATGACTTTATGAAGATATAAGTATTGTTTTTTCTCTTCACTGGAGAGCCTCAGCTAACCCATGCTTATTTTCTCAATTATGAAACTTGTACCAACAAAAAACTATTTCCTGTTTTATATATTTGGATTTACACATTTAAGGACTGTGCTACTTTAGTGCATTCCCATTACACCACTGCAAACACTCAAAGTAAGGATGGGCAGAGGCTCTCCAGTCTGTGAAAGAGTGCATAAAAAGATTGTGGAATACTTTAAAAACAAATTTTTCAATATCAAATCTCAAAAGATTTGCAAATCTACAGTGCATATGTGTGTAAGGGACAAGGCTGGAGATCTTTGTTGGATGCCTGTGGTCTTCAGGTCCTCAGACGACACTCATCACTTGTCACATGATTCTGTCATTATTACTAAATGGGCCCAGGAATACTTCCAGAAACCACTGTCAGTAAACAATCCTCTGAGACATCGGCAGATGACAACTAATCTCGTGATAAATCGTGATAAAAGGATGCCATATGTGAACATGGTCCAGAATCTGTGTTGTGTCCTGTGGGCCAAGAGTCAATTAAAAAGGCATTCTTGCTGGAAATCATGGCCGTTGTGTCCTCCGGGCTAAAGAGGAGGAGATCTTTCAGCATGTTATCAGCGTTCAGTTCAAAAGCCAGCTTCTCTGATGGTATGGCGGTTCATAATTGCATATGCTATGGGCAGCTTGTATGTTTTGAAAGACACTATAAATGATGAAAGTTATATAAAGATTTAAACAGAATCCAAACATTTGCAGAATTTGGGCTGTAGAAACAAATAGACAGGAGTCTGTGCTTTTTGTGTGTTTCAGGGGAAAGTCATGTGGGTTTGAAACAAGATAAGAGTGTTTAAATAAATTACATTTATTTATTTTTTTGTCAAAAGAGCATGACTGGATTTGCCTGAGAAAACATTGCATGTTTTATGTGCATCTAAAGTGACTTGCAAGACATTTAATCTATGTATACACTAGATGTCCTGCAATGTAATACCTTCATAATAAGGATACCAAAAAAAGCAATAATTATGAAAGGGAGACATAAGAAATGGAACCTGACAACTTTAATGTGGCGCTTCAAATATGGCACAAAATACCTGAAACATTTTCCTTTGCCGAATTTGACATATGGTCAATGAAATGTACTAAACCCTCAGAAAATGTTGATCAATGTAAATTTTATATGTTTTATCTTTCATAATATATGATGCTGGCAAAATATGAGAGATTTTCATGCTTGTGAACCAAAATGTTGTGCTAATCCCTGATGGCCCAAAAAATGATCTGACTGATCAAATTGTATTTGCTTACTGCACTTTGGGGTGCTGCATTATTGAAGTGTTGAGAGCTATGAGCCGTGTGTTACTGAGCAAGATATCACTTAAACCCAGTTTAATCCAGTTTATTTTTTCTTCAAGCAAGAGAGTTTTGTCAAAGCACCCTTTAATTAGAAAATCCAGACCAGACTGTCACAAAGCTTTTTAGATGAGGAACAAATCCCTGAGCTTGATCAAGTTTGCAAGCTTGGAGGCATCAAATCATTGAAGGTTGTGTGCAAAGCTGTTCTGGGAGAAAACTGTTGTCCCAACATTTGATTTAGCCCCAAAACTATTTTGTCCAGAATAAGCTGCAAAGTGGTAGTCTGGTTATGTGGGACTAAATCACTATTTTTACAACATCACATTTCAATGTGTTGATGACATGTGGAATCAACAGCGCTGTTTCATAATACGACAAATGACAGTGTATTAAGTTAGTTTACATATGAAAAAAAAAATCAGGCAACAAAAAACATGGCTACAATTTGTTCAAGATATGAATAAATTACCAGATTTCAAATCCTTTCATTGTATTCTCATTACAGCAGCTTCAGCTGCCAATTATGAGTCAGTGATCCAATCCTCAAGTGATCCAAGCCATTCCTTCTTCAAGAATAACAATATAAGCTCTATTTCTCCCTTTCAGCCTGCAAAGCATCTGTTTATATTCTTGCATATTTTCATCATATCTTTGAGAGTTTGAGAGGCTTTTGAACATTTGTAAAAGATTCTTGTTTGTAATGTATTAAAAATATGCAGATTTCTCTTGTTTGCCATTTGTAAGAATTTGTTTTATCCTCAAAATTAATTTATTTTCTTCAGAGTCTGAAGACTGAAACAGAACACCTGGCAAATGCCGTCCTTTCTAGCTCTGAGAATGTATTTAATCAATCTGACTAATATTAAGGATGTGTGGGGTTGTCCCTCAGCTTTGGAAACAATGATTAAAGTGTGCAACTTGCTAAGAACATATATTCAGCTGAGCTATGAGAGCACTCGAAAAAGCTCTCTTTACACACTACTTTCAACACTGTAATTAAAAACCTCTTTTCCTGATTTCTTAATGATGTGCAAACATTTGGTCAGCTCTCTCCCAAGCTATAGAGAGACGTGCCAAGAAAATATAGCTGCTTTCAACAAATCTCGATTTAGGAGTAGCAGTGCCAAACAGGGGAGCTTCAGTCACTGTGGCAGTGTATGCGGACATATGATAGAATACATGTATATACTCATAATATAGGTTTTTTTCTAATTAAAACAGGCCTAAAGAATCAATTTTAGATAATTTCAGTAAAAATGCTTAGAGTAAGACTGAATTCCAAGGCCACATTGGTAAACCCAGATGAACTTGCTACTAGAGTAAATAAATGACTGTCAGACACCTATGCAGAGGTGAACCAAGGTGAAGTGGGGGCCCCAGGAAAAATGAATAGATGAGACCCTTCTAAAAGATTATTTCGTTAATATATCCTTGTTACCTAAATAAACATTTATACAACTTAAAAAAGTAGTCATAACACATAACATAAATAGTATGCATATATGCAACATGCATATTCTTTGACAAAATATCAAACTAAATCTTAAAGATACAGAACAATCTTTCTTAGAACATTACTTTCAGCTTAAAAATGGTGCTTACGAGCCTTAGCTACAGCAAATGCTGTCAGTATGTCCTCCATATTCAAAGACATATATGTTGCATTCAGTTGAAATCAGTGCCAGTGCTGACAACCTCTCTTGGTTCATTGTTGATCTGAGGTATGTTTTTATCAGCTTTAAAGCTGAAAAGCTTCTCTCACCAGAGGCAATGGTGATTGGGACTGTTAGCAGCAGACGCTCATGTTTTCATACAAATCTATAAGTTGCTCCTTGTAGATGTAGTCTAACTTGTCTCTTGGAGTAGTAGACACATGATCAGGAAAGGTATGGACAGCAGCATTGACCTCCATGACCAAATCCATCTTTCCAATTTTTTGCAGTTGTCTTGGAGTTGCCCATTATGCATTGCTTCTCTCATGTTTTCTTTTGAAAACAAGAAATGTCTCAGGGTTATGTTTATCACCCCAGTTCCTTGAAGGAATGTGAACTGCGTCCGAAACGCTATGGGAACACCTCCACGGCCATGTCTGTGCCATAGCGTCTAGACCCAACGGAGCTGGGTGAACTAGAGAGAACCAGAGGGGACATTGTGCACTCTCCTGAGTCGTAAACAAGTCCACCTTGGCTCTCTAGAAGTTCGTCCAGATTCGCTGCATGACCAATGTATGCAATCTTCACTCCCCGGGCCCCTGTCTCGACAGGAAATCTGCTCCCATATTCAGGTACACCGGGACATACACTACTTTTACCAAAAAGAGCTTGTCCTGGGACCAAATCAGAATCTGGCGCGCCAGCTGGTTTAAGGGGCGCAAACGCAGACCACCCTGGTGATTGATATACGCAACTGTCGCCATGCTGCTGGACCGGACCAACCCATCCTGTGAGGCACACATTGGTTGTTAAGACGACCCGCCGACATGGCACTCCTAACACTGGACCTAGCCTTAGAAACTTTACATTCCTTCACATGACTAGAGCTCGTACACAACGTTGTGAGACTTTGTGTCATGTGTAACGAGTTTCCCCTTAGGGAGACCCCTTTGGACTTGAGCCACCATTGCAGTGGTCTTATGTATAACAGGCCAAGCCGAATTACGCTTGACGCTGCTGCCATTAAACCCAAAAGTCTCTGAAAAAACTTCACTGTTAGTGAAGAGCACTCTCCTGGCCACCTGTAGGATTGCATCGACTCGAGCGGGAGACAATTGTGCCCGCATCATGACCGAATCCCACACCACACCCAGATAAGTGGTTCTCTGAACCGGAGAAAGCACTCTTTTCTTGGTGTTCCATCTTTTGACTTATTTAGTCAAAAAAGCACATATGTATCAGCAAACTCAACTTTGTTTGAACTACATCTGACACACCGAACTTACCATTTTCAATGTCAGGTTCTTGGACTGGGGTATCTTCTGTCTGAGGCAGTGGTAATGGGGACTTAAGCAATGCTCCTATTTATAGAAATATATGGTAATCATCTTAATTTATTATTTATTATTAGTTTATCTACTGGCCATGTTAACTAATTTTCTATAGTTGTAAGTTAAATGTATTAATATAGTGTATCTAACATGCTGAGCTTATTTTCACTGTCAGAAGGATGGACTGGAGTATCTCCCTGAGGTGGTGGTGGTGACAGGAACTTAAGCAATGCTCCAGAATGCAGAAATATATGATTAGTTTTAATTTAATTTACAGTTTATTAACTATTAGTTCATTGTTAGTTGACAACTAATTATGTTAACTCAACTGTTTAAATGTAGAAGAGCTAAATAAAAATGTAAACAAAGTAAATGTAATGATATTTATTTAAATTGTTTTGTGAGCTCTCCACTTGCAGCAAAACGCAGTTTCAACTTTCCAAGTAGTGATGTTCACCTCATTAACATTATCAGCTATTGCAGCCTATTAATACCTGCATAAAATACATGCTGTTGCTACAGTACGTGTAACCCTAGCTAGTAACCCTATTAGAAATTAGACAATCTAGAAAATTATTACACTAAAATAAGCTGGAACAAGAGGAGAGATCAAAGGATAGTAAAACAATAAAGAAAATAAAATTTTCCAACAAGAAGTTTGCTGGTTTTCCCTCTCTTATACAGTTGAGAGTTCAAAACAACATAGACAATATAGATTATTATATAGGTCACTCAACAATGCTGTCCTATCCTGTAAATCTTGTCAACTTACTGGACTATAAACAAGATCACTTGTGTGTCAGACTCCTTTAACAACTCCAACTGACACCAACTGAAATGCCCCAAAATAAAAGTGAACCCCAGTTACCCCAGTTCTCAAGTTTACACAAGCACAAGCCTTCTAGTCAGTACTCTGATAAACAACAATAGTGGCTTATTGCATTTTGAATAGAGAACAAAAACACAGAAACAATTTTGAATATTCATAAGCATAAGCCAGAAACACATTTAGGTGCAAAGTAAACCACAATTCACACACTTACACATTCTTAAAGGGGTCATACAAAGCTAATTTTCCACAAGCTAATGTGATTCTTTAGGGTCTTAATGGAAAGTTCGTAATATAGTTTGTTTTAAAATTTCTCAAAGATAGTGAAAAAAACGCCAATTTTACCCTGTCAAAACCGCTCTTTAGAAATCACTCTGTCACTCTGTGTACTTTCCCTTTAAATCTTCACGAGCTCCGCTGACCCCGCCCCTCTTTTCCGAGGCACTCTCGGAGGATCATTTTTAGGCCGTATTCATAGTGAAACTTGCTAATTAATGCATTTTTAGAAAAGTCAATTTGCAAAGATTCATTAAAAGACATTATACTCACTGCTTCTGTAGGTGAGGCTGGATCATGAATGATTCGCGTGAACAAACGCATTTCGGTTGATCAAGGGTGCATTCCCTTCAGAACCAAACGTAACGTGAATCCTCTGAGTCTTCAGTCACTCAGATTTTATACAACAACAAAACACCTCAATCTCTTAGGAGTCTTGCTTGTCTCTGCGTCTCGGCCTGATAACGACTCACTCAGGGCAGGTAAGACAGCAGTTCAGTCTGTGTGACATGCTGCTGTCAATCAACTATTGTGGGAGGGGCCTCCGACCGTGTGACGTCACAGGGTCAGATGGCTTAACTGACAAAAGTGAAAACATTTACAGAGATTGTAAAACAACCACTGATTGGATTTTTATCATTAAAGGATAATTCTGTACAGACACTGATAACATACATTTTTGTTTCAAAAGCAACTGAAATACACAGAAAATAACAACAAATTTCTTTGTTGTGTCAGAGCTCCTCAACTCTAGTCTTTAAGTGCATTCTCCTGTTAGTGTTTTAATGAGTTAAAATAATAATAACTAATAACTGTTTAGTCTTTCAATTGTAAGTCCCATTTTTGAGCATAGATATACAATGAC
Source organism: Enteromius trimaculatus (assembly GCA_032361065.1). NCBI lineage: Eukaryota > Metazoa > Chordata > Actinopteri > Cypriniformes > Cyprinidae > Enteromius > Enteromius trimaculatus. The sequence continues at coordinate 23,723 of JAUMHP010000224.1, read as the reverse complement.
TCGTTTAAAAGTTGGAATCTCACAGATTGTTGTAGAATTGATTAAAGCTGTTTTAAAAGTACATTTTGAAAGTTATGGAACCTTAAATGTAAGAAAATATTAAATATGTATTTTTATATTTTATGTAAAACAGCAAATTTACAAAGCATGTTTGCAACAAAATCTTCAAGAAAATCAAAGCCAATCATCTGAAGACGTTGTGTTTCACATTTCAGGTTGATATCTCAAAAGATTTTGTGGCAGAACCAAACTTAAGTAAGCAAGATTGGCGTACTGTCTGGGGGGCAAGCCGGGAGATTGGTGGACTCGGAGCTCCAGTTATTTGAACCCTAAAGAGGGCAGAGCTCGGTGTCCGGCTCGGACCCTGCAGAGGAGGGATGCACAAAAGACGAGATGCAGAAGGGAAGGAAATAGGTTTATTTATAGTGGGTAAGATGTATCTGATTGGACGGATGAAATGAGGGGATTGATTAGTTAATGTGGTGCCAGCTGTGGTTGATTCATACACACTCCTCCCGAAATTAGTTTTGCAACATCACTTATTGTGTAGTGTAATTAACCATATTTTTCAATATTTTTTAACATATTTATGAAGTAGAAATCCTATTCAGAAATATTGAATATTTGATTTGAATCTCTAAATCACGTAAAAATATATGTACATAGAGAATAAAAGAATGTTTGGCACTATATCACAAATGGAGATTCCATCGCTGTTTATCTATTCTCTGCAATTTTTTTTGAAAAACAGTCACCAAATATGACAACTAGAGTCCGAAACCTTTCAAATTATTCATAGTTTGTCAAGATTACTTTAGGTTTAGACAAAGATATTAGGTTTAGACAAAGATATTATCTTTAAACAATGTGCAGTCTCAAGCATTGAGAAGCATTAATGTGTGAAGAGTGGTAGTCAAAAATAGTGGTGAAAGCATTTTTATAAATCATAAATTCATCTATTAATTCTTCAAAAAGTGTGAAAAGTACTGCTATTTAAAGTTTATTGATTAAACCTGGTTGTATGTTTTTTTTTACTCTCTTAAAAATTTTATCATTTTCGAAAAACACATTGAATCCAATTAGGGTCAGTTTTACCCGGTCCGTATAGGAAGTGACCTGATTTCAGTTATTACAGTTTTTAATCATTCAACAAGCAGGGTAGCAAACACACTAACAAAAAAAGTATAGTATAGACGAAAAGTATAGACGAGACCGAACGAAAAAACACTGAACTGAAAGCAACTTATAAAGGGGTGATGATGAACAGTATTACACAATGAAAGAAAACGTCTCTGGTTTATGTATATGACCCTAGTTCCTTGAAGGAACGAGAACTGCGTCCAAAAACGCTATGGGAATGCCTCCGGCGTGATCACGCCCTGAAACTGCTATGCAAACCGTCAAACGAAGTGCTGAGTGCATCGAAGTGCACCGGCCAGGAAGTATAAGAGCACGTTCGAAGCAGTGCACGCCATCCCTCAGGCATGAAGCAAGCGCCCAGAAGGGGGCGCAGAGGGTATGGCAAGAGGACACAGTTCTCATTCCTTCAAGGAACTAGGGTTATATACATAACCCAGAGACGTTGTTTTTCAGAAATTTAAACTGCGTCCGAAAACACTATGGGAATAAGATACCCACGCCCTAAGACTCCCAAGCCCCCGCAATTGTGGATTCAGCACACTATGGCACGAGGACCACCGAGCACAGGGTAGCCGGTAGGTCTAGCCCATAGAACCTTGCAAAGGTTATTGGGGATGACCAACCCGCCACTCCGCAGATGTCTGGAACCGGGACACCTGCCAGATAGGCTTTAGAAGCCGCCATACCTCTGGTTGAGTGAGCTCTGACTCCTATTATCGAGGGGAGATCAGAAGACTCATAAGACATGGAAATAGTATGCACAATCTGCTCAGGGACTGCTTAGAAGCAGGCAAACCCCTACGAGGAGGACCAAAGCACACCAGCAACTGGTCCGACTTCCTCCAATGAGCAGTCCTGCGAATGTAGGCATCCAGTGCTTGCACTGGACACAAACCACGCAACTCTTCCTGGTCTACCTCACCGTAGGGAGGTGGGCAGAATGCCTGAAGAACTACTGGCTGTGGTGGGACTGAAGGTACATTAGGGACATAACCCGCTTGCGGGTAAAGGAAGGCTTCAGCCAAACCACCTGTAGGTCCCCCACTCTCTTCAGAGACACCAGTGCCAATAAGACCGCAGTCTTAAAGGTAAGGAGATGGTCAGAGACTTGCTCCAACGGTTCAATCGCCAGATCCCAAGTCGGAACTCGGGAGTGGGCAGGAGGCCTCAGCCTCAGTGCACCATGAAGAAAACAAACCACTTATGGATCTATACCCACTGAAAGTACACCAATAAGGGAGTGGAAGGCCGGTATTGCCGCCACATACACTTTAAGTGTAGAGTGAGCTAATCCTGTGGATAGTCTAGTCTGCGGGAACTCCAGAACTGTGCTAATCGGACAGTTAACTGGGTCCTAATGATGAATATTGCACCAAGAAGTGAAGAGTCTCCACTTCAGCATATATAATTTCCTTGTGGAAGGAGCTCTGGATTGTAAAATAGTCTGAACTACCTCGGTTGACAAACCAATAGCTACAAGATGTGCCCTCTCAGAGGTCATGGTCACCTCCCAATGGTACGCTAACCGCATCTTTGCGGACTCATTCCAGAACTCCTTGGATCAGAGATATCGGGGGGGAAAAAAAACTTACAGACGGAGCCTCGGCCATGTCTGTCATAGTGTCTAGACCAGTGGTTTTCAACCTGTGGGCCGCAGCTTTGCAGGGGGGCCGCCAATTATTATTAGGGTGTACTCACACTAGGCAGTCTGAACCGTGCCAGAGTGCGTTTGACCACCAAAGCGTGGTTCGTTTGGCTAGTGTGAGTGCTCCGAGCTGTGCACAGGCGCGGTACGTTTAGCCATCCCTGGCCTGGTTGGAAGAGGTGTGCCAGAGCACGGTTCAGTTGGACTTGGGCGCGGTTCGCATGTAGTGTGAGCGCTAACCGTGCTGGAGCACGGAACAGGGCGCGCGACGTCACGTTTTTTGCGACGCTCCAAAACAAACATAGCGGAGAAAGGCTCGCTTCGGTCTACGGCAGAGGTGCAATGTTTGTTTAACAATAAGCTGTAAGAGGGCTGTGGACCACCGCGGACCAAACAACTCAAAATTACTATCCACAAAGTAAACAGAGCGATGTACTCCATCGCGTCCAGTAGAGTTGTGACGTTGGCGAACGAACCGATTCTTTTTTACGGCTCATAAACATGAACGATGGGAGCCGAGTCGCAACTGGGGGGAGCCGTTCTTTCTGTCGTTCTTTTTTTCCTATGCGTGATGCACACAAATTAACTCCTCCGCGAGACAGAACAGTTATAGAGGCTTTTTTGAACGGTTCTTTGAAAGGAACCGATCACCAAGATTCGGATCCTCTCAAAGAGCCATAAATCCCAACACTAGCGTCCAGCGAGAGCGCCGCTCTTCCTATTTATCCTGAAACCGCCTCACCATAATGACGTAAGCGTGCTCCGACACGTTTGTTAAAATCATATGTGAGTGCAGGCCAGAGGGGGAGTGGGGAGGGGGGACAATCGTACTCTGGCCCAGTTCACGGCAACCATGCCTAGTGTGAGTACACCCTTAATAGAAATTGTAATATTGATAATATAATAAAAAATGTCTAGTTTGCTGATCTGTCATGTATATATTCTGTTTATTCAATACATTACCAGTTTATTCAATAAAGACAATTAACAGCCTTGCTTCCGAGTACTTAGTTAACCCAACACAAAAAGCGGGATCATTTAAATTCTTTTGCAGTGGGCCGCAGAAACATATGTGTTTGGCTTTGTGGGCTGTGAGTTAAAAAAGGTTGGGAACCACTGGTCTAGACCCAAAGAGCTGGGTGAACTAGAGAGAACCAGAAGGGATATTCTGCACTCTTCTGAGTCACAAAACAAGTCCACTTTGGCTCTGTAGAAGATTCGCTGCACGACATCTGGATGCAATCCCACTCCCCGGGCCACAGCCCCTGCCTCGACAGGATATCTACTTCCATATTCAAGTACCCTGGAACCAAATCAGAATCCGGCGCGCCAGCTCGTTCAAGGGGCGCAAACACAGACCTCCTGGTGGTTGACCACAGGCCAAGCAGCCACTCATGACCACCCTAACTGGTGACGTATCGACCGTCCATGTGACGCGGCACCACCAAGTCCCTCAAGACCTCCATATTACCAAGACTCGCACACTCCGTCAGGAAATCTTAATCATATGAGGGGAATTCTTCTCGAAGAAAACCCTTGTCTCTGATCACTGCAAAGGTTCAGTGTACAGCACGCCTAGCAAAATCACGGGAGAGGGACAATCATGCCCGCTCCGCGGCCGAATTCCAGATCACGCCCAGATGTGGTCCTCTGAACTGGAGAAAGCACACTTCTCTTGACATTTTAGTCTTGGCTCCAAACGTTCAAGTGAGTGAGGACAGCATCTCGATGCCTGTAAGCCTTGCTCTGCGATCGGGCTAGGATCTAGCTAGCCTGCTGTAGTCAAAAATACGGATACCCTGAAGCCGCAATGGAGCTAGGGCCGCATCTACTATTCTTGAAAGATGAACATGGCCATAAGAAAAGACCTCCATTGGTAAGCTCTTTCCTCAGAAAGCAAACCTCAATGAGTCTGTACGTGAAGCACACGTATCAACTCTATCATGACAAACCAGTTCTCAGACCTGATTTTGAACACAACCTCAGTGTAAGCACACTGAACTCCAGCTGACTGACTGAATAGTTCAATTGCCTGAGATCTAAACTGGGCCTCTGATGGAAAAACAGCACCTGTCCCATCCCTTCCGGCTCGCCGACTTGGGGTGGAACAGACTGCTGCAACACCCCTCGAGGAAAGTATGCACCCCAGCTTCATTGAGACACGACCCAGCTGCAGGTGGTTGATCTCAGTCAGTTTTTCGAGGAACTGAAAGTGTGGTCACAGCTATGTAGTTTTGCTTACAATGTGCACCTTACTCAGCATGTCTTACTGAATATCTGACTCATCAGAAGTATGCAGCATATGACCCACTACCAACACGCCATCAGTAATAGAAACGCTGGTGAAGGCTACTTCCCTAAATGAGAAACCTCTAGGGAGCAGGGTCAGAGGTCCATAATAGAAGTCAGAGTCTTCTGGAATAGAAGAGAGTAGCCACCAAATGCTCCAAGCAAACAAGCACTGCCCTGCAATGGCTGGGATTCAACCCGGTTCTCCCACACAGCAGCTGGCTTTCCACACTAATCGCATCCCACTTCTCAGAGGAGGATGAACAGTGAGTGGAATGCCCTTCCCGGAAAGAAGTGACAGTTTTTTTAACGGTGCTTCTGTACCCAGAACAGCTTTTTTTTTAAAGAGCAGCTGCTGTTCCAACCCCCTGGCTTGTCACAAGGGGTTTGAACAGACCGCTGATGCAAGCCCCTCAGGGGAAGCATGCACCCCAGCTCTACTGGGATACATCTCAGAGAGAACCGTGGAGTGTGAAGAGAGCAGAGAAGGGAAGCGGGTGCCGTGTACCACGGAAGAAACCGCTTCCTTTCCCGAGGGCTTTCTCTCTCCGACTGGGATCAGCGATCCTTGTTTAGTGTATCCACAGCCCTGCCTCAGCAGCAGTGTGGGACTTGAAGGCTACTTCCCTCGAGAAGAAACATTTAGGGAGCAGGGTCAGCTCTCTCTCCTGTTTTAAAGAGAAAGAGAGAGAGCCACCACATGCTCCACACCCGATAGATCAATCAGTTGAGAAAGAAATAGGGGAATACCCGTCTCAGTCACCTTAGATCTATCTGTGAGATAAAGGCTACTATGCTTCCAGATCTGTTTGGTTGGGCATGAGATAGGGGATTACCCGTCTCAATTCCTTCCATAAGATCAATTTGCGAGCCCCGCGGACACACCCGACGCGTCGCCTCAGCGCCAGTGTGGCTAGCCCTGTGAGACACACTTTCGAGCCCCATGAATGCAGATGCCACTCCGCCTCGGCAGCAGCGGGACCAGCGGCACGGGGCTGCATACAATGCGAGCAGCTTCCTCGAGAGCAGCCGCACGCTCCTCTCCCAAACACACAACACAAACTGATGTCTTTGGGCGTGAGGAAACGGCCACATGGCGTAACACATTTCACGAAATTCTTTCCAGACATGTTCTTTTTATTCGAAAAGCACACTGACAGTCACATAGAGCGCTGCTGAATGAATGAGGCTGGCGTGCACTGCTTCGCACGTGCTCTTATACTTCGTGGTCACGCTGGAGTCGTTCTCATAGCGTTTTCGGATGCAGTTTGAGTCCCATAGGAACTGCTAGTGGTATAAATAGATGAAGACTGGCCAAAAGAATACGAAACACCAGCTACCTGTTATTTTTCAAAATTAATGTAAAAATATTTACTCCACAAACATGGGAAACAGCTTGCTCATAGCCCCCTAGCTTAGCCGCTATGTGTTGGAATTCACCCCGGTGAACGAGAGGGTCGCTTTCCTGCGCCTTCGGGTCGAGGATAGGTCTTTCACTGTTGTTTGTGCCTACGGGCCGAATGACAGTGCAGAGTAGCCAGCCTTCTTGGGGTCTCTGGGAGGGGTGCTGGAAAGTGCTCCAACTGGGGACTTCAACGTTCTACTGGGGGACTTCAACACGTGGGCGATGCTAGTGATACCTGGAGGGGTGTGATTGGGAGGAATGGCCCCCCTGATCTGATCCTGAGTGGTGTTCTGTTGTTGGAGTTCTGTGCTAGTCACAGTTTGTCCATAACGAATACCATGTTCGAGCATAAGGGTGTCCATCACTACACGTGGTAACAGGGCATCCTAGGGTGGAGGTCGATGATCGACTTTGTGGTTGTTTCATCTGACCTCCGGCCGTATGTCTTGAACACTCGGGTAAAGAGAGGGGCGGACCTGTCAACTGATCACCACCTGGTGGTAAATTGGATCCGTTGGCGGGGGAGGAAGCTGGACAGACTCGGCAGGCCCAAACGTACAGTGAAGGTCTGTTGGGAACATTTAGCGGGGCCCTTTGTCAGGTAGGTCTTCAACGCCCACCTCCTGCAGGGCTTAAACCGGATCCCGAGGGAGGTTGGAGACATTGAGTCCGAGTGGACTATATTCTCCACCTCCATTGTGAATGAGGCTGTTCAGAGCTGTGGCCGCAAAGTCTCCGGTGCCTGTCATTGCGGCAACCCCTAAACCTCGTGGTGGACACCGGAAGTAAGGGATGCTGTCAAACTGAAGAAGGAGTCCTATCGAGTCTGGCTGGCTTGTGGGGCTCCTGAGGCAGCTGATAGGTATCGGCGGGCCAAGCGAACTGCAGCCCGGGTGGTTGCGGAGGCAAAAAGGTCAGTACCGGGCAAACTGTTTGGCGCCTCAGTATACAGTGAGGGTGGGAATCTGCTGACTTCAACTGGGGATATCGTCGGGGGTGGAAGGAATACTTTGAGGATCTCCTCAATCCCACCGCGTCTTCCACTGAGGAAGCAGAGGATGGGGGCCCAGGAGTGACTCGACCATTACCCGGGCTGAAGTTGCCGAGGTAGTTAAGAAGCTCCTCGGTGGCAAGGCACCAGGAGTGGATGAGATCCGCCCTGAGTACCTTGAGTCTCTGGATGCCGTGGGGCTGACTTGGTTGACATGCCTCTACAGCATCGAATGGAGGTCGGGGACAGTACCTCTGGACTGGCAGACCGGGGTGGTGGTCCCTCTTTTTAAGAAGGGGGATCGGAGGGTGTGTTCCAACTATAGGGGGATCACACTCCTCAGCCTCCCCGGGAAAGTCTATGCCAGGGTACTGGAGAGGAGAATTCGACCGATAGTCGAACCTCGGATTCAGGAGGAACAATGCGGCTTTCGTCCTGGTCGTGGAACACTGGACCAGCTCTATACCCTCTATAGGGTACTGGAGGGTTTGTGGGAGTTTGCTCAACCACTTCACATTTGCTTTGTGGACCTGGAGAAAGCATTCGACCGCGTCCCTTGCGGTGTCCTGTGGGGGGTGCTCTGGGAGTATGGGGTCCGGGGCCCTTTGCTAAGGGCTGTCCGGTCCCTGTATGACCAGAGCAGGAGCTTGATTCGCATTGCCGGCAGTAAGTCAGACTTGTTCCCGGTGCGTGTTGGACTCCGGCAGGGCTGCCCTTTGTCACCGGTCCTGTTCATCACTTTTATGGACAGGATTTCCAGGCGCAGTCAGGAGCAGGAGGGGGTCCAGTTTGGGGACCACATGATCTCATCTCTGCTTTTTGCAGATGATGTTGTCCTGTTGGTTTCTTCAAATCAGGAATTACAGCAGGCACTGGGGCGGTTTGCAGCTGAGTGTGAAGCGGCTGGGATGAGAATCAACACCTCCAAATCTGAGGCCATGGTTCTCAACAGGAAAAGGGTGGCTTGTCCACTTCAGGTTGGTGGGGAGTTCCTGCCTCAGATGGAGGAGTTTTAGTAATCTTGGGGTCTTGTTCATGAGTGAGAGAAGGATGGACCAAGAGATTGACAGATGGATAGGGGCAGCTTCTGCAGTAATGCGGTCGATGTACCGATCTGTCGTGGTGAAGAAGGAGTTGTGCTGCAAGGCGAAGCTCTCGATTTACCGGTCGCTCTACGTTCCTACTCTAACCTATGTCCATGAGCTTTGGGTCATGACTGAAAGAACGAGATCCCGGATACAGGCGCCCGAAATGAGTTTCCTCCATAGGGTGGCTGGGCGCTTCCTTAGAGATAGGGTGAGGAGTTTGGTCACTCGGGAGGAGCTCAGAGTAGACCCGCTGCTCCTCCACATCTGTTCCAGATGCCTCCTGGACGCCTCCCTGGGAAGGTGTTCAGGGCATGTCCCACCGGGAGGAGGCCCCAGGGAAGTCCTAGGACACGCTGGAGGGACTAGGTCTCTCAGCTGGCCTTGGAACGCCTCGGTATAAGTGTCTGCGGAGAAGGAAGTCTGGGTGTCCCCGGATAAGCGGAAGATGTATGTATGTGTATGATGCAATTTCAAGCTTTCCTTTCTCTGTGAAGTATTATGAGCTGTTAGTGCAGAGATAAGATCCTGAAGATTAAAGTCTCAAAACCAAAGAGATATTCTTTATAAAAGTTATGACTTGTCCTCACCCACTTAAAACGATTAGTTTAAACACGCATCCACTTTTCTACATCAGAGAGTGGGTTTATTCTTAAATACCACCCAAATGTTTCCACAAAGAAAGAAGGCGGAGCTTTTATTCTGGCTGTAGTGATGCTGCGGGCGCCATGTTCTGTGTGTCATTGTGAAAGTCAAACTACTTTGTTTGTGCTTCCGAAAGAGGACACAACTAGAAATCAGTGTTGTGTTTCCAACACTGTTCCAGAACAGCTGAACAAAATATTGGAGTGTGTTCAGCACATTTACGTGAGAACTGATTCCTGAACCTGAGAAAGCAGTCTATGCTGGCTGTGCACAGAGACTAGAAAGTGAGGCAAGTGAGTCTGCTGCTGACGACTCACAACCTTACTATTCTAACATGAGTTTTTCAGATTAACACACCCGGCTCTTCCAAGCTTGCTAATGCTATTGGATGGTGGCCATGATTTTGAAGCTCCATAAAGCAGATCAATGGGTTTCTATAACAAAAATATTTCTGGTTTTAAAATTACAACCTAAATAACTGAGTTCTGACTGCAGCTGCAACTGCATCACGTTATTGATTCTTGCCTGATATCCTGACCCTTCGCCTGTTTTTGGTACTATATTGATCTGTCTCCATTGAACAGTTTGCCCCTGTTTTGATCATTGCCTGTTTGACTATGCTCTGCACAATAAACTGCTTGCAAATGGATGTAACGCCATCCAAGTGTTCATCACAGAAAACTTCGCCAGACTCAGATCCAGCGGCAGTATATGAGCTGGCCAAGGAAGTTAACCGTCAGGGATCCCTGCTAAACACACACCATCAGCAGTTGGAGAAACTGACTCGTCCGACTGAAGAAATGGGGCAGTCTCTACAAATGCTGAATGCCTCTAGGCAAGCTAAGCTATGCTCTCGCCCAGGCCCCAGTAACCACTCCTGTAGCAGCGGCTGCACCAGCACCCTTTGCCTCAAGTCACGCTGCCTGTATTTCACTCTTTGAGAAATATGATGGTGCCCCGGGGAAGTGCAAGGGGTTTTCCGCGATGTCTTTGATCACGCCAGTGGAGGGCGTGATGCCAGCAATGAAATCCTGGTCCTAAAGCAAGGAATCAGCACTGCTGATTCAACAATTTCATTCCCTAGCAGCACAGACCGGTTGGCCCGCCGAACCGCTAAAAGCATTTTACCGAAAAGCCCTATCACGTGAGTAGCAGTCAGAGCTGGGACGAAGAGAGGACATTGGAACAATACATGGAGCTGGCCATTCAACTAGACAATCTCTTCCGTTCAAGGCGAGTACGACCATCACAGCCTACCCGGCCTTTTACCTCCACCTCAAGCCAGAGCAATCCGTTGAGCGCGATCAGAGAATCAGAGACAACCTCTGCCTTTACTGCGGCCAGTCTGGACACATCAGGGTCAACTGTCCCATTTGTGGCCAACTGTCAACTGTGAGTGTTGAATCTCAAGATCATTCTATGATTCTGCCGTGGCCCCCATCAGGTGGGATATAATGGCAGAGATCATCGAAGATCAAGTCCAGGACCCCACACCTACCGACTGTCCACCTGATAAGGTATACGTACCAGAACCTCTTCGGAAAAAACTCTTGCATCTAATACATTATTCACCCAGCGCCGGACATCCAGGAATCATCGCCACCACGGAATTAGTCACCAATCAATTCTGGTGGTCAAGCCTCAATGCAGACGTGATGCAGTTGGCCCAACAGTGCAACACCTGCAACATCAGTAAGTCCAGCCATCAGAAACCAGCACTGCTTCTGCATCCTTTACCTATCCCACAGAGGCCCTGGTCCCAATTTGCTATGGACTTTGTAACAGACTTACCAACATCACCCGGCTTTACCACCATACTCACCATCATAGACCAGTTCTCCAAGGCGTGTCGTCTGGTCCCACTCCCCAAACTTTGCAAAGGCATGGGAACCCGCCAAGGTAGTTACAGAACAAGTGTTCAGGTCCTACGGCATCCCGGAAGACATCGTCGCCGACCGTGGACCCCAGCTCACCTCCCGGTTGTGGAAGGCCTTCTGCACTCACCATAAACATCATAAACGTCAGTCTAACTTTGGGTTACCATCCACAATCTAACGGCCAGGCGGAGAGGCTAAACCAAGAATTAACTCGGTTCCTCAGATCATACTGCCATACCAGACAACAACATTGGAGTGAGTACCTGTTATGGGCCGAATACTTTACTAAAACCTGCTACTGGAATGACCTCATTCAAATGTATCCTTGGATTTCAACCACCTATGTTTTCCTGGTCTGGAAAACCCACCAACTTACCTACACTGGACGATTGGCTACGAAGGAGTGAGGAGATTTGAAACCAGGCACACATTCACCTGCAACGAGAGACCTCCAACGCTCCTGCAAGAAACTTAACCCCAGGTACGTGGGCCCTTTTAAGATTATTTGTCAAATCACTCCAGTGTAATTCCGTTTAGCATTACCCAGTCAATACAAAATCTCCCCCACTTTTCATGCCCAGAACACCCTGGAAAACCAGCACCTCGACCGCGTGGACGCCCCTGGCACCGCCCCTGGCACCGCCCCTCTTGCTTCAGGAGCCGCTCGCGTGGGGGGGATGCTCTGTTGCAAGGCGGTCCTCTGTGGCGATGTCTAACGGGCATCAGCAGAAACCTTCCCCAGAGTTTTAGTTCCTACCCGGACCACTTTCAACCGAAAACTTCATGGAAATCTGCTCCAGGTGGTAGCGGTTATCTGCTTTTTATAAAGCGATCTCTGAGAGACATTCAGCGTGAAGTTTTGTTCCCAGTAGCAACGGTGCGGTTTTCCCTGTGATATTTCGACTGCCTTTGTTACCAATTGGATTGTTTATTTCGACGTTGATTTCTGCCTGTGACCCCGACCATTGCCTGGACTCATGTTATTGATTCTTGCCTGGTATCCTGACCCTTCGCCTGTCTCTGGTACTGTTTTGATCTGTCTCCATTCAACTGTTTGCCTCTGTTTTGATCATTGTCGTTTGACTACGTTGTGCACAATAAACTGCTTGCAAATGGATCTAACGCCATCCGAGTCTTCACCACACTGACGCTAAAGCAGAAAATGGGTGAAACAATGAATACCTTTGTCTTCTGACCAAGCTGGTGACTTCAGTTACTCACAAGAATAAAGAAAAGGTGATGTCATTTAAAATGTATTCTGGGTAGCAGTTCCACTAAGCCTCTCTCGCTAACAGTGGTACAAAGAGACAAATCCCTGACATGTCAGCTAGTAAGAGAAAAAAATGAATGATGTTTTTAATCATTACTCTGAAGTGCAGGGCTGTGGAAAGCCTAGCCAGCCTATTGTCTGATTGTTGGAGCAGGGTTATGTTTTGTCAGGCTCCACATCAAATCCTGCACAAACTACACAAAGACACAGTTCCACTTCACACAGTTTCAGGGTTAGGGTGTGACATCTGACAGTATTAAGGGTAAAAAAGGCTTTACTTTTTGTTTCATCAAGGCTTAAATATGTAAAAATGCAATACGATATCATGTTAACTACAATGCAAGTGTGTTTTTCAGAGCTGAAACATGGCCAAGGCAAACTTTTATGATGGGCAGAGAAAAGTAAAGTCAACTTTGTTTAATATTATGTTTCTGGTATATCCGAAAATTTGACATACTGTGGCAGTTTGGGAGAAAACTTTCCGTTCCGTGCAGATTTCCTGTGCAAATGGCTTTAGAAAAAAAGGAACACTTTGATGTCCAAGACAGGTTAGAAATATGATTGCATTTAATGAGACTTTTAAAATGAAATTTATATTAAAACTGTAGCTTGTCTAAGCAATTAACAAATGCATCCAGTTGAATAAGTGACTGTTCTTATTTATCTGCATAAGACTACGTGATTATGCACACAGAAATGAATTGCAGCTGGGAAGAGCTGGTTTACAGTCAATGAGGCTTTTATTTAGTGGCTTGTTTGGTGTACTGTCCAAGATAGATGACGTCAACCATTAATAGCTTTGTTTTGAGGACAGTGAATTTTAATTTTGTAGACATCTGTCTTACCTTCTGTGCTCTGTGAAAGTTCTGATGAAAGAGCGGCATGTAGTCATAGTCAGGAATGAATAGGAATATATACACATGAGGTAATATTTAATCTTTTAGGACAAATACAATGCCATTACGTACAATATATTATGTACAATACACCTTTATAACACTGTTTAGGACCTCATTTGACTCCAAAAAACCTTTGGCGATGGTTCAAAAAGGTGCTAGAGACCTTTTCTCTCCTTTTTCAGAGAACAGCTGAATTCAAGACTCTCTCCAAGAGCTAGGCTCATTCCGATAACAGACCCTAAAAAACTAGACTGAGACCAAGAACTCTCAAGAATCAGGCACTCAATTAGAATTAAAGTTATTCCCAGAAAAAAAAATAAATAAACTCATTGTTTTACTGTTTCAAATGTTTTTCTCTAGACAGAAATAAGGTTATGTGAACATCAAATGGAGACATGATATATGCTCATATATTACTTCTCTAGCACCCTCATGTTTGTCTTTTCTTCCAAGATCTTCTAAATGCATCACCCATTGCAATTATTAGACAAATTTCTCAATACAAACTCTTAGTACTACCATATAGTATTGAATAATAATCAGGATTGAGGCATAAACCTCATTGTGCCTATAAGCAAAACAAAAATGATCCAGGATTACTTAGAACTGGCCAATGCACAAACTACAAAGACTTTTACTCTATGTTGACTAATTAAGCATAACTCTATACATTTCCTCAGAAATGTGGGGGTGTTGTGATTTAGGGGAAGTTTAGTGAATCAGTTAATTTTGTGTTTAGGCAACTGAATTAGCAAATATGTTTTGTTTATTTCCTTCACTGACCGACTAACTGCTGCATCATCATTCCACACAAAACTATTACAGTTTAAATGTCCACTTCTTAAAAGGACATCACAACCCAGCTCTCCCTGCTATACTTTATAAACCTATGATAAAAAATAGAAATACATTACCGCACAATTTCTTCCACTGATAAATAATGGCTTTAAAATCAGTCACTTTTTCCATCATCTGTTAGTAAGTCTCAGTGGATTTTCTCAATAAAAGTTTTTTTTATGTAAAGGACATTTCCCTTGGCCTTTCAGATGTGCAAAAATGTGCCTGTTAAACTGCGCTACCCTAAAACACTTTTCCACACCATCTTCAGAATCAAAGTCCTAGCTCGCACAGCTGTTCTGATGAATTAAAGGATGTTATAAGATACAATCGTGTCTACTCTGTCTTCTCATAAGAGGTCATACTGCAAGACATTGGCGCTTTGCCAAGAGTGCTAAAATTCCCAAATGGCCATCTAAATCTAAATGAATATTTTCTGCTGAATACTGAGTGAGGCAATAAGCACTTAGTGGACTTACTTTTTACGTGAGAAATATGGAGCTATATAAAAATAAAATTAAAAAAAAAAAAAAAACATTTGTTGATGCTACGGAAGCAGACTATCATGCCAACTTCACGTGAGATAACTCTTTCACTCCTTACCTGTTAAACTCACCTTGGAGCTGCATATGGAGCTTTGGAGGTGAATAACAGAGAGTATAATGATTTCCATTGATTGGTGCAGAAAGACTTTTTTGTGGTCTTTGCAGATTCGTCTAGGAGGAGACACCATGAGACGAGGAGACACGCTGGAGCTGGGAGACAAACACATCACATACACGCAGGGATCCTAAGACCTGGGAAGGAAACTGGAAGGAAGGAGAACTAGGAGGTAAGTACAAGGTAGGTATTTTCAGCAATAGTAAAGCTTAGGAGCATACGAGTTATTCCACTTTATATAAACGAGCCCGGACAGTGACTGGGGGGTGGTGTGTGGTTTTATAGTGCTGGTGATTGCAGTGATGATGAGGTGCAGGTGATGCTGATTAGAACTCAAGGGAGAGGGAGCGTTGTGATTGGCCAGGGGCAGAGCCTGGCAATCTGTAACAGTAGTATCATACCATATATGGCTGTATGTACATGTAATGGCTGTACAACAACAAAGATGTAGACTACTTCCTCCTTTTGCAGTTCAGTGTCCACTGTACACTTACAGACTGGCCATGTGCTTTCAAGTGTTGTTTAGAAGTTAGCAGACTGCTACAGTGAGCAATTTAGAAAGAGAGAGACTGAAAGCTGGAGTCTGCAAATGTCTGCAAGGTTCATGGCATCACGTTTTAATAAAAGAGTTTGGGGAAAATGCAATTGGCTTGTGCTCTAAAGTTTCCTAACAAATTCCGTGAACAACTGTACATTCTGCTTTGTTTCTCAAATATTTGGCACTTATTACTTCTACATGGATGGAACTCGAACCAGAGTCAGCACACAGTTTCTGCTCTCATTTAAATTATCCTCCAGTTCTTTGCATAGTAGGAACCCAAATGAACCCTATTAAAAAAAGACGATTAAGCAACAGTTTTTTCATTTGTACTCTTAATTATCTGTGACACTTTGTGTAGGATCCTATGTGTCGCAAAGACACTTTTGTTTTACTTGGAAAAAGAGATTACATACTCTGAACTATAATGTTAGAGCGACTGACCGTCAGACTGACCACTGCACACCACCATAATACAACCCCAGAATATTGACCAGAAAATAGCATTGAGGTTCTGCAAGCTTTGTCAGAAGATTAAAACAGAATGAGTTAGTTATATGACCTGTCCCACAGAGGATTTTTCAATACTCAGAGAGTGAGGGAAACATCTGTGCAAATGGAAGAATTAAAATCACTTACAGTCATCATGCTCCTGCAACCTGCTCTGGTGCAATGACGCTCCATAATACTCTTCCAAGTTCCAGAGTTGTCATAAAAGGGAAATCCCATACCAGCTACTGCTTCCAAATGGAGCTTGATTAGATTTTCAGACAAAGTGTAGCACAAAACCAAGCGTGGTCAAGCGTGTGGTGGAATAGTAGGCTATGTGATGTTTTTCCCCCATTATAATAGAACAGCCCTCATGTCAGTGCCCAGGGCCGCTGCTGGCCAAATGGGTGCCCTAAGCAGAATAGTATTGTTGTGCCCCCTCCCTCA
>JAUMHP010000223.1:58500-89261 GCA_032361065.1 Enteromius trimaculatus | reverse complement strand
TTATAAGGCTGTAACTCAGTTACTAACTCAATTACTATTTGTGATAAGTAACTAGTAACTATAACTAATTACTTTTTAAAGTAATGTGCCCAACACTGCATGTATCTATACAGAGAGACAGACGGCACTATATCCAATCCAAAGGCTTCAACAGAACATATTTTATCTTGATTTTAACCATTATGCTAAAAACCTTATTAGTATCTCTGCTTGTACGTCATGTCACCTATTCGTCTGCACCTGCAGTGTTTACCCCAAGAAAGTCTAATTGCCATCCGGCTCTCGTTGCCATTGTGCGAGAGTAAACTGGAGGCAAGCCATGTGTTAATGACAGTGGCGGGGTGGAGCATGGGAGAAACTCATCGGATATCATTAGCACTAGCTCGCAGTGCCTAAGGAACAAGTGTCAGAAATCACAGCTCATAAAGACAGCTTTAACTGAAAAACGAAAGGGTCTTTGGCCCAAAATACACTTCCTCAAAAACGACAACAAAAATGGTGGTGTGAAAATGTATGCTGCGAATCAGGGCATCACTACACTGCCTTTCAAAAGTTTGGGGACAGTAAGATTTACAGTAGTTTTTTATTATTTATTTTTATTAAGTAGTCTGAATAAAAT
This sequence comes from Enteromius trimaculatus, assembly GCA_032361065.1. NCBI lineage: Eukaryota > Metazoa > Chordata > Actinopteri > Cypriniformes > Cyprinidae > Enteromius > Enteromius trimaculatus. The sequence goes on along the minus strand of JAUMHP010000223.1, from coordinate 88,642 downwards.
GCAATACAGTTTCCACATACATACACAGCACGACTCTTTAATACATTGATAGTAATGAAAAATGTTTTTGAGCACTAAAGCAGCATAATTAAATGATTTCCAAAGGATCAAGTAGCACTGAAGTCTGGAGTAATGGCTGCTGAAAATTCAGCTTCACCATCATAGGAATAAATATCAATGTCAAAATGCATTACAGTACAAAAAATTTAAATTGCATTAATTTTTATATAAACACGTTATTGTATCTTTGATTAAACTTGAGATTTTTCAACTTGGAAAACAAACAAAAAAATAAATAAATAAATATATATATATATATATATATATATATATATAAATAACCTGAACAACACCTTTGAAAATAGGTGTATATCGTGTCATATAATGTTACAGTCACACTGTTTAATGTTCCTTAAATGGTGAAATTAGGATATCATCTTCTTTAATAATCTGCTTTCTTCCTCTGAGCATCGGTGCCAACATCTTCACTTTCACCACACACACAAAATCCTCCCGCACCCCCACCGGAGACAGCGAGTGCTCCGCGAGTCTTTAAGATGTCATTTTTTTAAACATACACATCAAAGTTGTGGAAGAGAGTCTTTCTTTACTGAACATCTGCCTTTGTGTTCAAGTACAATCTAGCTTTGAAAAGAGAAGGAGGGAAAGCGAACGACATCCAAAGATCGCTTTCCCATCCACATCCCCCGCGCCGACTGGCAATACATCATTTGTATTGATGCAATATTAAATTTCAATATCGCATGTCAAAAGGTACAAAATGATAGATCATAGCCTAACTAAATGAATTATTAAAGGGGCCAGACTGCACCGCGCTATCGGCTTCTCTCCCAATCAACTGTGTCTGAAAAGTACAGTTTGATACTGGCAGCATTTCAAAGCTCCAGCGATTCTCTCTCTTTGTCTCCGTCGCTCTTCCCTTTCGTTTCCTCAAAGTTTTTTTGTTCGTCATAATGAATCTGGATTTGTGTCACCCCCAAAATCCACCCACAATGCAAAGCTGCGTGAGCGTGGCTTCCGATTGTGTGGAATTTTTGTTTGTTTGTTTTCTTTTTTCCGTCCTGTTCGCTCCGGAGAATGCCAACCGTTATCAGATTACTCTAATCTGTTGCTAAAGAATTTAAAAGCAGAGCTGAAATTGTTTTCAACAGCCCAAATGTGTGCTCTATGCGTTTCACATCCAGGGACCTCCTTAGAAAACAAAGACTTGTAAGGATCTTGAAACATATTGTTTTTAAGCAGTACTGTAGCTGCTGAGAGGATAAATTAATTAAATCAAAAATAAATAAACAAATAAATAATAATAAATAAAAGCATCAAAGCTGTAACAAAATCCTTTTCTTTATCGTACTAAATAAATAAATAGCTTCAGTGTTTCACTTTTGGTGGTTTGGGTTTTTTTGACAGCTGACCACAGAGGCCCTATTATTTCATTTCAAAAGCTGTTGGTCACCGAAACAAGAAACAAGTACAGTATACGCATTCTGCAGTCCAATAATTATATTCAAATTCTAAAATCAAAAACATGATAATAATGCATGCGTGCGTGTGTTTGTGTTGGTGGTAATGATGACTCCAGGGGGATTTAATTGGAGGGTCCAGATTGTCGGACCGGTGACCCCACACAAGTCACGGCCACCATTAGCGTTCGGCTCGCATGTTAACAAACACAATCCCTTCGCCTTTTACCGTGGCGAAAATTCAATTTGAGCTCTTTGTCTGCCTGCTGCCTTTGCCCTAACGATGGTCCCCGTCTCTCTCTTCCTCGCTCTCTCTCCCGCTTTTTCCCCTTAACCAACAGAACACAGAGGAGTCGTTAGGACCCTCTCTTCATTACTTCAAAAAACCAATCATTAGACACCAGAGTATATACGTAATTAGAAAATCACTTCCTTTGCAATCCTGGCTAAGTAGTTTACATACTGTAATTACAGGGACAAAATCAATTTTTAATCATTCTACTGATTGGGCTCATCAGCTCAGTAGGAACATTGTATCCTGCTTGTTGTGCGAAAGCAACATCTGGGCTAAAACAATTACCCTTTTGTGTTCCAAAACTATTCAGCGCAGGGCATTCTCCAGCACCCGACGGCTGCCACTAAGCCCCTGCGTAGCCATCTCTTTCTTCCTCTTTCTCTCTGCCTCCTTTCCGTTTTCTTCCTCTCTTTCTGCCCTTGACTGTTAAAGCGGCGGATCGCATTTAAAGCCTTATAAATCAATACGCTATAATAAGATGCTCTTGAGAAAACGCAGCATATTGCTTTTTTAACACCTATTGTTCCCCCCCCCCCGCCCTTTTTTTAGACTTCGTCGTGTTGCTTGTTGTTGTTTGCGACTCAATCAGGAAAAAGGGAACAGATTTTGTTTTGCCTGAAGAAATATCACCTTATTAATAATACGTGTTCCACTCAGCTAACAATTAGAGTAGTATTTAATGCACAAGTACAATATTCACAGAGCAAAACTGTGACTGTGTTTTAATTATCGTTGTTTTAAAGAAACAACACAAGCGAACGGCGGGAGTCATGGCCATCGGCTCCAGAGAAAAGAGACGAAGAAAGAAAGAAAGAAAAGAAAAGAAAGATGTTTCCTAACGCGACGTATTGAACTTTGAAGTCAAAGCGTTCCTAATATGTTCCTACCCTTCACTGCATAATAAAACGCTTTGTATTCGTGTCTATGCGATGGCGGATCGATGGGCATTAGGCCCGACTCCCTTTCTCTCACTTTGAAAACAGAGGAAATCAGATTTGGAGAAAAAAAAAGGGAGATGAAAAATCAGTTAAAGCATTGATCGCGCCTGCTGTATGCAAATCACATTTGCCTCTATTTTTTGACTGATCAATAGGGTTAATTAACAGATTCGTTTTAACTGCACTTTGCGACACCGTCGACCTCAGAAATCATCCCACCGTCTCGCAGCCATCGCAGTAACGAATGACGGAGTGCGTGCAAGGGCCCATAAATCTAAAAATCCAATCCATCTATGAGCACAGGCATAACTGTAAAATATGAGCGTGCAGACAGCTCTCAGGTAGATCTTTGAACGTCAACAAGGTGGGACAGCAAAGACCGTCTTGAGTAGAGGATCAAGGCCCATCGGAGTTGAAAAAGCGAATATCAACATCATCCATTTTACACGTTGTTTTAGTGTTTCGTAACTCCGACAGCCACCAGAGGTGGCATTTTTGCCATGGCGCTGGTGATGTTCTACTATTTTGGATTAATAATGGATGCTTTTTGAAATGATTATTATTCCCAAAATGCTCTTTTGTGATTTGCTTTGAAGGGGAATGCACTGGGAAGATTGCACTTGCGAAAGGGGGCTGCTCATTTGGAGAGCTTTTTCCAATTATACAATTAGTCAGGAATGTAGGGCAGCAGCCTCTGTGTACCGATCACTCCGACCCTGGAAAGAGAGAGAGCTTTTGCTTGTGCTTGTTGAGTAAAGCGTGGGGGGTGGGGGGGAGTAAATAAATAAATTAATTAATTTTTAAAAATTAATAAAACAACACTGAACAACTAGCCCAGAAAGCGGTACAGTGGGAATGTACTGTAAAAAAGTAGAATGAACAAAAAGAAGTCCTGACCTTGCGTGCAAACACCAAAAGCAATACATTTTCAACTATTAGACAAAGTAACAGGGTCAGGCATTTCTGTTTAATATAGCTCTTTGTTTCTGAAGGACTTTTTGCTGTTTCATAGGAGCCGGGTTGATTGGCCAGTGTTGGCACCCAAGACCAAAAAGTCCTAATTATGCCTCTGATTATATATTTTTTTTTTCTTTTAGATGGTGAAGAGATTTTAATTTTATCATTTGCCCTTTCCATTGTCCTCTTGCCAAAGCTGGTATAATGTGTGCTAGTTTAATATGAGTGGGGAAGAGAAAGAGAAAAAAACAAAAAAAAAAAACACAACAGCTACCATCTGCTTGCCTGTGGATTTTCTGTAATCGCTCTTTACTGATTACACTGCTGACTACATGAACCTCTTAAATAATTATCCTGCAATAAAAAATGCTAAATAATTATTATCATTAACTCCTAGCAAGACGGCTGCCACTCCAACTAATGCTGCCTAAACTGTCAGAGACAGAGCGCCTATGTGCCGTGTCAATCATCGGATGGTGAAAAAACGGACAATTTTTAGGATGCTTCACGAGAGAGATGAAGATTTGATGGATAATGTCTGCCTATATTACAGATTAAACTCAAGAGCGAAGGGGCTTGTAGGCGGAAGCTATACAGCACGCAAAGCGTCTTCAGGGGGCTCCGCAGAAGTCTGTGTTTTGTTTCCCGCTTTGTTCTGCGTGTTTGATTTTGTCCTCTGGATATCGGGAAAAAAATGACACCGGTATGTGGTTGTACGATACGTGTTCCCCTCTGAAGCCGAGGCCGTCACGTAGGAGCTTATTGAGTTATAAGCGCGCGTATTTACAGAATTGCTTTGGATGGCACATGTTTATGATGGATCCCGTATGGCTGCCGCGAGTCATATAGAGTTGAGATCAGAGGAAAAGCCAGTGGTTTGACAGAATTCTAGTGAAATATTCAAGTAATTATGTCTAAAACGGACATTGCTGTTGTTTTTCAGTTAAGCGCAATACATTTTCATCGATCATGTCAGAAACTAAAACTATTTTCTAAACATAGTCCAAAAAAAAGTAAATTAGGAAATTTCGCGAAGTAATTAAAAAAGTAATTAAAAGTAACTCACTAAATAAAAATTATATTTTGATGTACGAAAACTGAAAAAGAGTTTTCTGATTAATCATATTCCAATAATCTTTATTTACAACTTCATTTTTATTTTTCATAATGTAACCATAACATGGTTTGTAGGCTTTAGAGTCTGGAGTCGGAACTTTAGGCTGTGTGATTGAGTTGACCGATGAAATCAGCTGTGAGGCGGGGTTCGCATTTAAGAGGTTTTCAAAAAAAATAATAATAATAATAAAAATTAAAAAAAATGTAGCATTAAATCAAAAAAGGCTGAAAATGCGATTTAGACGTATCGATTTTTGGTCATACATCCTTCTCCGTGGCCTACCATTACACATTACCTTCCTTTACCGTCGTTTCTCTCCATATATTAATAAAAATGTTTAGCATTTTCAAGCTTCTAGAAAAAGGTTCTCATTGATTAGCACTTTAGCACCAAGCAATCAATTCCTACAAACCGCTCCGACCTTGCACATAGGACGATGACCTATTACGGATTAAGAGGAAGCTTCGTTCACTGCAGGGAAGTGAAAACCGAGAGCAAAAGAAAGACGCTCGCATCGGGACAGGAGGAGTCCGGGACGAGAAGAAAGCAGAAAACAAAGAATTGGTGAGAAGCAGCGCAGCGAGACAGATGTAAAACCGAGCAGTGTAGGAGCGCTACATCCCACCCTGTGAGCTTGTTGTGGAGCCATCATCCCTTTTCATCTCTTCTCTTTTTTCGGAGGACAGAAGATGTTGGAGTAAAACGGCAGGCAGACCCAATCAGTCGAGCCCTGATACAGACAGATAATTCACCCCTCCTGTCACATGATCCCTCATCAGTCTGGGAGATGGGGATATATCGCCAGCAGCTCCCGGAATAATGGCTGCACCTGTTTACCGTGTCACCTCTGTTTGCTAATTGTCTCCTTGAGCTACATTGGGGAAGTGAATATGTCTCCTGCTTCTGACAGGCGGGCGTTTATTTGGAAAATATCATTACTTCCAGCGTGATTGTTCTTTTTGCTGTTTTTTTTCTTCTTCTTTTTGTCACTTTATGCTTTTCTCTCTCTTTCTTTTTGTCTTTACTGTCTTCTCTCCAGCAGGAGAGGGGGGAGGAAGTGGTAAAAGTTAAATGACTATGCTTGGATACAGATTTCACGTCCTGATTAGGCGAGGTGACAGCGCGCGGCTGAAAAGTTCACATCCACTTGTTTCGCTGAGGAGGGGAGCGTGACAGACATCTTTAATATCCTCCTCTTTTGGCGCCATCAATCCCTGTGCCAAGCAGTCGTACCTGCAGCCGGGCGTATGAGGAAGGCGGCACAGGAAGAACACAGACAGGTTCACGTGAGGGGGTAGACAAGTGCCTGTAAACAAACTCAGCCCATGCAAGAGATTCAGCAACCATGCGTTTGATTTACCTGTAATTACAACTTCAGAAAGTCGCGCCATATTCTTGCAGCTAAAATGTGGCAGCTCCAAAAAAAAAAAAGAACAAAACCCTGATAATCGGTTGCTACTCTTTGCAGCACTGCCTTTAAAGCAGCTTGAGCGTTTGGGTTTCATTTAGCCCGGGATGCTCTGTATCAGTTGTGTGTAACTGAAGCCTATAATGTTGCTCCACACTGGTTCAGGTGCAATAAAGACACGTCCTGAGACAGACCATGAGCTCTGTATGTGGTGCAGGAGAGGAGGCCACTTTGATGATGGGGTAAAATATGATTCCTGTCCAAGGTGCCACTTTCCTGAGAACAAAACCTCCTTTCTTCCCTCATCCGCATCATCAGCATCTGTGTCTCTGTCATCAGTGTCATTGATGCTTTTTTTGGTTTTCCTCAAAGCAAAGCAAACAGACTGAATTTCTGTGTTTGAAATTGCGTGATCACAAATTCAGCTTGATATAAGTATATAAAGATATCTATATCTTTGCACCTTTAATGTTTTTTTTTTTGAAAATAAAGTTCATTTAAATGCTGCAACAAAATAAATATTTATTTAAGTGTTTAAGTGTTTACTAAAACAATTAACAATTTAATTAAGCAAAATTATAACTTGATAAAAACAATATCAAGTATTAAATGGCTTTTTTTTTTAATGGTAATACTTTTATTATAATATTTTTATTATATGTATAATGTTACTTATAACACATGTAATCAGCCACTTAGGAAAATGAAAGCCAAATATCTGTGCCACAGCTTCACAACCATTGCTCCTTTTTCTCAGACCCTTAAAATTGAGCAGGCTACTACAACTTTAAGAACGCCCCTTTCTCATGAAAAGAGTAACAGTGCCTTTCTCCGATAAGACACAAGCTACAAATTCAATATAGCTTTTAACAGCCCCATCCTTCAATACTAGCCTCTCTGCAAATCCTGCATTACTCTAAAACAGACGCTGCACCTTAAACATCCACACTGATATGTGCCACAAAACCAGAAATGATTAGGGATCTGCTTATTTCTACATAAATCCTGCTTCACAGACTCCTCCCTATAAGTCCCCATATGAGTGAATGCATATTCAATAAAAGCACCCACATGCTAAACACACTTCCTTGGAATGACTCCATTTATTTGGCCTTTTTGATTTTGGTAACCATAATGGACATGTAGGCAGAAAAGTAAAAAAAAAAGAAAGAAAGAAAAGAACGGTAAAATGCGACATAAATTTACAAAGTCTCAAGCGTTACCCAATCCTGCTTTGAAAGACTCCTGCTCAGCGCTAAATAAATAATCTGGACGACATAAACTCTGTGAACTACATAACCTGACCTCCCTTTAAAGTAGCACAGAACCCTGAGATACAGGCCTCCCAGAGAGAGAAGGAGAGGGGGATAGAGAGAGAGGGCAGCAGTGAGAGGGCAGGGGCACAGATGTGGGGCTCAAAGCGGGCCACCCCCAGAGCCTGCAAGGGGAATTCTAATCACCCTGTAGTATTTCAATAGAGTGCCAAGACGAACACACTCGCTTACATGTGCGCTCACACACACACACACGCTTGCAAACAGATACACAGTCACACACACACACACACACACATATTCACATACTCAAAGGCATGCTTGCCTTAAGTCACATTCTAAATTGGATCCCAGGAGCTTTTTCTCTACCTTGTTCACCAAAGGCATTGTGTATGTTTTCTGAGTACTCAGCATATGCTAGGTAACCTGAGCGCTCTTTAGCACACACACACACAAACATATTGTTTCCAGAAGTACTAGTTGTTGTGTCTTTTTTTTTTTTTTTTTTCCTTTTCCTAAAGGTATTTCCCATTAGGAGCTTAATTAAATTCAAAACACCACAGATATATCTATTATGTCTAAACCTAAACAAAAAAATAAATAAATTAATAAAAAACACCCACCTGAGATAAAACCATGAAGCCGGGCTGTGTTCGCATGCTTATTATATTGTTTTGTTTTATGAATTTTTAAGAAAATTCTCCAAAATGCGTTCCTCCATAATATCATGCGCAGATGATTGATGACTGACAATGATATCCTACAGTTTTGTTTTATTAAAACTTATTATGGGATGCCAGAAATTTGGATCGCCTGCGAAACATGTCAGAGCATGTGCTCTACCTGCCACTGTCTCCAGTAAATGAACGCCAGACTCCGGAGAATTAAATCAAAGGATGCTCTCAGTTACCTTTTCACAATATTTACCTGTTAAAGGAGCATTTTTACAGACTCAACAGACAGATCATGGAACCACTGGTCTGTCAGAGCGGCAAAATGGTAAAAGTAATAGTGAAACCAGTCAAGTGTTGCCTTTACAAAGGATACGAGGAAAAAACAGACCCCCTCTCCCACCCCCTCTTCATCACCATCTCTCTCTCTCTCCGGCTGGCAGCCGAAGTTAACATTTTCAGAGAGAATATTCCTCCCTCCAATAGTGGAGCGTAATTCATTTTCCATCTCTGTTCATTAATCATTGTTAAAATTAGTGATCCATTTCTTCCACTCTGCCATCTGCACTCAGCTTCGTTACAAACATGACACCTTCCCGCATAATAAAAGCTGACAGGCAAGAGGATGCCTTTCCAAATAGCTTTCTGCATATGTGCACCTCTACAACTGATGCTGTTGTCAAGACAAAAGTAGGTTATTTAAGCTCCCCACTTTAACAACGCACACACACAAACCCAAACATACACATGTCTGGCACACGCTCCTGCCAGACACGCACGTATGCGGCATATAGACCAGATGTAGATGTCCGACAACAGAGCACATATTTACATTAAATGGCGAACGGACAATATTCTAGCAAACCGACTTTCTTAGTTTGCTTCTCTCGCTCATTCTCCGCTTTTCGCATGTGCGCTCGCAAACATAATCTTATCTGGAATGTGCTCAAATCTGAAAAAGAAAAAACACACTCACCCAACGCTAAGCTATTGTCCTTATGACAAGTAAAGTTATGAAATATCGGTCTTTAACACAGCTATCAGCGCCAAGACAACAAAGAACCTGTTGTGAGTTAATGTGCTGTTTACGTTCTCTGGAGTTTTATTTCACCTTTCATTAACACAAGCTTGTTGTTTGTCCACCAGGCCTTGAAGAAAAAAAAGGCCTTGGCCCTCACCCGCAGCATGTGTGTGTGTGTGTGTGTGTGTGTGTGCCTGTGTAATAGGATTCTCATTTATTGCATTCTCATTTCTCACACACGGGAGACAGAGCTTTGACCTTCTCTAGGAAAATAATAATGATAATGATGATGATAATAATAAATACATTATATTATACAAAACACATAATAAATACAATATACTTAATACTCACACCTACTCTTGACTGGTATGTGTCCTGGATATTACTAGAAGAGCCTCCTATTATCCAAGCAGGTGAAGACAGACAAGCGTGCGTTTGGTAAATGAAAGGTTGCGTAAAATATTGAAGCCCGTTCGTCCAGCAGAGTAAAAGAATAAAAGTATGAGAAATAGCTACAATTGTGATATAAAGTCAAAATTACTAGAAATAAAGTAAAGATTTTAACACACCAGATTAGGAATTGATTATCGCTATCATTTATTTGCTTATTAGCAGGCCTATTAATAAGTGCTTTATATGCACTGCTACACAAACAATATGTTTATTGGTTGTGTATTAGGGCTAATAAATCACATATTCAGCAGGACCATTTTCTACATCCCTAATTAGAGGTAATACCTAAACACAACAGCTAATTGACTATTAACATTAAATTGAGGCAAAATTTGTAGTTCGTAGTTTGTTAATAGCAAGAACTAAACATTAAAATAAAGTGTGACTGTAAAAAATTGTTAGATATACAATGACAACTGTTATAAAGTCAATAATGAAAAATAAAGTAACAACTGTGATTTGTTGAACAACATCGCAAAATTATGAGATATAAAGTCACACTTGTGAGATATGAACTTATAATTATGAAATATAGTTACAATTCTAAGAATTTCACATTTATGTTATATGGCGTCATATGAAGCGATATGTAAAGTCCAAATTATGAGATACAGACTTTATTTCTATTGCGACTTTACATCTGACACCTGTGAGAAATAATGTCACAAGTATTTTTAGATTTTTTTACTATGAGGTTGGAATGGGCATGCATATGTCTGTGTTTCTGAGACGGTTGTGCGAGGACGCTTACGTGTTGGCGGAATTTGGGTACCAAATGTGTAAATATACGAGTGGACTGTTATTGACAAGTGACTAAGTGTGTGCGTTGGTGAGTGTTTAGTGTCTCTGTTGGCGAGGAGAGGAGGGTCGTGCTGATATAATGAGCAGCTTGGAGCAGATGATGCTCCGACTCCATCCCTCCAGATCCAGACCAGAAGCCTGTGTTTGCTTTCAGCAGGCCGGGGCTCCAGTCTCTCCGCTCCCCCTTCCATCCCAGTCGAGTCCAAGGCTTCACACTAGGCCTCCCAGGAGCCCTTGGCCCAAACCATTAATCTATATAATGCCCTCAAAGAGCGAGCTTTTTCACACCACTGAGAGCCAAACCGAAACAAGGGCAACGGCTACACCGTCGAGTCAGCTGTTCGCCCTGCTGTCAACATACACACATGCATATAGATGCCGCCGCAAATAAACGATTCAACTTCTAAACATATCCGAAGGGCCGTGAACAAGAAGAAACCTCGATGGCCGTGAGTCGGAGCCAGTCAGCAGATGGGGCAGCAGCTAAATCATGTTGACATTCACCCTCAACACGACCAAGAAAACGCCAGAGCTTCAGCAGTTTCACCTATCGGCTAATTTGGTTTTCCTTGACCCTGCACACACACTGAAACGCGCATCTCAACACTTCCATTCACTGCGCACACGCAGACATGTTTAATGTCAGGTTCTCACCACATCTGAATTAAAGAAAAACTGATGGTGGACAGAGGCCAGGCCCCGCCGGACTGATTAGCATCATTTAAGAAAGCGCGCAGCCCAGAGAAGACCGCCCAGCCTACGAGATGGGTGGCCTCTCCCAGCACTAGAAGTCAATACCTAGTAAACTCATTTGAATTGAACAGAGTGAAAAAGCACTCCAGCGCCCCGGCCACTGCATACATTTCCCCTCTCCCCCTCACACACATGTATTTATGTATTCGTCCTTTCCTCGCTCCCTTTTCCCCTTTGTCTCCCGCTAAGTGCTTTCTACGTTGGTCACCATAGACTGCCGGCAGAGGTATGCATATACATTAAGAGTGGAACAATGTTCTTTTTCAGAGGTATGAAAATAATAGAAGTGAGAGGCGTCCCCCTCCCTCTAAATTAGATAAGCCATGCAAATGGCTTAAAATTTTGTAAAGCTTTTGAGAAAATCCTACTTATGGTTGCGATTCTGTGCCAAAAAGTTCATCTGGCCTGTAAATTTAAGCATGGATTACAAATATTCAAATCATGAGCTTACTGTTCAAATAAACATTTCCAACAGGGAGAAAAGTTGCAAGGCATACACTTTCAACATAATTCCCTGTCTGGCATCGCCTGCCCCTCACTCCTAATAAAACAAAACCTCTCCAAAAATTCAGGAGAGAGCGGGAGGGGGGGGGAAACAAAACAAAGGAGTTAAAAGTTCGCCTTTTCATTTTTCGTCAGACTGAATAAACACCGCTGATGAAATCTGTAATGAATGTAATTGTAACCACCTATACAATTGCAGTCTGCTGGGTAAGAGAGCGAGACAAAAACCGAGCGAGAGAAATCACAGGCACAGCACAGGCTGGGAAAGTGGAACAGATAGTAGAGTTTATATTTGAAAGAAAAAGAAAAAAAAAGTAGGAACGAGTGAGCGAGAGAATCAAATGGCTTAGGCTGGTCAGCTGCTTGCCACATGGTAGAACTAACAAGAACTGAAGTCACAATGATTCCAGCCTGGCTTGAATGTCCTTCCTCCCCTCTCTTACAACTCTCTCACTCTTTCCAAAACAGTGGGACCGACTCGGACTTCAGTGCTTCTTACCACTTTAACCTTGACCTGGACGTCAAGTCTTTCTCTTCTCTTCTTCCGCCGAGAGAAGAAAAGAGAAAAGCGAAGGTCTTTTTGTGATGACAGCCGGTGCTACCCCAGGATTAGAATAGCCCCTATCATTCCAAAGCAAGAGTGCCATATTAAAGTCTTCCACATTTGCGAAATTGCAAACAGATGCAACTCAAGTACCTGCAAATAATCTGCCAAGACCAATTTCAAAAGGGAGATTTCCAAATATGTGGAAGTCATTAGGACGCGCATTATTTTTGCGATGAGCAGGAGGCTGGAGCTGGTCTAGAGGCAGATGGGTGCTGCTTTTATTTAGCCAGAAAAAAGGACTACGTGTTGTTCCATCATAAATGAAGATATATAACGCCAACAAAACAATTATACCCCAAATATTGATGATTCAAAGACAACAAAAGAATGTAGCGTTTCCTTTTATCTTTACTGACCACAATCTTTCATCTTTCTCTTTCCTTCTTCATGTTTCGCTATTCACTTCTGATAGCGGGAGACTCAAAGAGATCTAACGGTGATGTAAAGAGAAAATATTAAAAGGTAAAAGCTTCAGATATCTGATTTCTAACTGCTGTTGTTTTCTTTCTTCCTGCTCTTTAAGAAACTGAATCAGTTTCTGTTGTTGACTCTCTATCTCTCGTTTTATGTATCTGTCTTTCCTGTGTTCTCCAAATAGCGTTTTACCTCTACATGCCTGTGCCGCATTCTCTAATTAAAAATGATTTTACCACCGTGCACTGCGACAAACTTCATTAGGATGTGTGTGGAACAGCCTCTCTGCTCTATACTGCATGGGATATCCCAGTCGCAAGCATGTTATTCTCTATTATTCTGTTTACAGATATTTGGATAGAATGAGAAAGTCTGATTAATTGATCGGAAGGTAATCTGCATGTTTAGCCTCTTGAAAATGGTGCTTAAATTCAGCCTATAAACAGTATTCACTATTCGGTCAAATTTATTAACCAGTAGTTGGCATTCCAGGCTAGTGAAACGCATGTTTAACAGTTTGGAAATGCTTTAGGTTTAAGAAGAATTGAGAAGTCAAGGCTGACTGTAAACGGATAGTTCAGTCCCCCTCATGATGTTCTAAATAACTTTCTTTCCTGAGTGGAACATAATATATATTTTGCAAAATGAACACTGGACACCACTGACTATACAATGAAATGTAATTTTTCTGTGTGATGGAAAGCTAAATTTCCAAATTTCCAAAACATCACTCTTCATTGTCACACAAAGCAGAAATCAATCAAATATGCTGATTTGGTGCTGTGTTAAAAATTGTGCTGCAAATATATATTATTTTTATTTGGAAACAGATTTTTTTTGGATTTTGTTGAAACAAAGTGCAAAAGAACAACATTTTACTGTATGTAAAGTCTTTTAAAAAAACAATATAAATATATTTACTGTCAGTTCTGCCCAACTAAATCCATCCTAGCAGGATAAAAGTATTAATTTCTTCCAAACTTTTGAACTGTAGTGAATACACAGAGACATTCTTCAAAATATTTTCTTTCGTGTTCCACACAAGAAAGTCATACAGGTTTGGAACGGCATGAGGGTGAGTAAATGATGAAAGAATTTTCCTTTTTTGGGTTGAACCATCCCTTTAACTGGGGAGGAATTGAAGAATGCAAAATGCAGTTTTTATCTCCCTCTTCCTCTCTGCACCGTCCATATTCGTTTTCTGTCTCAATGTAGCTGGCGAAAAAAGAAAATTCTATAATTGAGCGGTACAGAACATGTGCCCTCCCCGCTCCAAGATGACAGATGGATTATAAAAACTTCAAAGGCGAGCATTTGGAGCACCAAGGGAGAGATGGTAGGTATTTGAACTATCATTCTTTACCCAGGAGACAATGGCTGCCTGACACGGCGTATACATCAAGAAATAGTGCAACCACATAGACATAATCTCCCTCTCTTGCTCTCTCTCTTTCTTTCTCTCTCCCTCCCTCCCTCTCTCTCTGCGATACATTAAACATCCTGTTATGAGTAACTTTCAGTCAGGCACAAAAAGGCTAAGGAGGGTTTGTAAGATTAAAAACAGTTCGCAGCGCACACACCATTCGGAAGACCTTCGTAACTGCTATATAATGTGACATACACAGGCATAAACAGCAAATTAACTTGTCATCCACAGCGAGAAGTCACTGAATGTTGTATTAGTTTTAGAGTCTATTTAATGAAACGCTACACTCATGAAGGCTATAGCTAGAGGAGCATTTGCCCCCCTGAATGAATCCAGCAGCCAGTGAAAAAGAGGTAGTGCTATCCGTTTCTCTCATCCTCTGCCGTGCTTTAGATATGGTTGTGATCTATTAAAAAAACATGGCCATCTGTCCAACTTCCTTCAGCACAGAGGCAGCCTATGGGCAAACTACTTTTAATAATATAGAGACAAGATGTGGGAATGCCACCATGCATACCTAATGAGAAGATCTAGATCCCCTGCTGCAAATCACTACTGATTCTTATCCAAATCTGCCCCGGTGTGAACTTACTTGCTTTTGTTACTGGTTGAAAACACACACACACACACATACTTGCACTAGAACACAATCTCATTTGTTCTGTGACTGTCGACTCTCGGCTTTAAGGATTCGTCTGCAGGATCTACACAGTATAAGTGAATTCTCAGTTGTTTTCTTAAGATTTCACGTCACTTTCTTCCAGTTAATTGGCACTTATGGGCCTTTTTATGAGACACTTTGCTTGAAAATGCAATAAAAATATAAAGCAACATTGTGCATAGACACAAATCTGGAACTCAAGACAAGGAGAATCCGATTTAAACAGTTTTACAGATATCTGATAAAGCATACCTGAGATCCAGACACGGCCCAGTGAAGCAGTCACACTTATTCATCTTCAACACTAAACTTTGAGTTTGTGCTAAGAGGGCTGCCCTTTGACCTTTAGGATAACCCAGGTCTGTTTGCGCTTCTGAATGAATGCGTGTGGCTTCTGCGGTGAAGCGTGTAGTAACACTTTTCTCTGACTGGTCACCTTTTCAGTGTCCATCAGGATTTCCTCACTAATCCCAATGGATCATCCTATCAGTGCTTAAAGCATGTTTATGTGTAATGGTATCCATTTTTCTTGATTCATCTCACTCCCCTGCTCCTCTCTCTGCTTTCTTCACAATTTTTTGATCTATGTTCCTTAGGCCAGAAGTTTTGAGATCAGAGTAATGAATAAAATGTAGATATCTGTGATTATACAGTAGTATTTTTATACTAAATCTATCTATCTATCTATCTATCTATCTATCTATCTATCTATCTATCTATCTATCTATCTATCTATCTATCTATCTGTCTATCTATCTATTTCCTAACTAGTTATTATCTAATTTAGATATATTATTACATATTGTGAAAAAATAAATACAAATTAAATTAAATATTTCTTTATAAAATATTATATTTGAAAATAAATTTTCAAATATTAAAAATGTTTTCTTAATTATTTAACTATTCTTTCTGAAATAATCCTTATATGCTAATTTGCTGCACAAGAAAAACATTCTATTATTGATGAATTCATTCATATTTTTATTAATTGTTTTGTTTGTGTGTGGTTTTTTTGGGGGATTCTTTGATGATTGGAAAGTTCAAGCGCATTTATTTGAAAACAATGCTCATGTCTTACCTATCAACTTTTGAAGAATTCAATGTGTCCCTGCTAAAGAAAAGCCATATCCATTTCTTTACATATAATATTTGTATATTTTAACTGACCCCATTGAGAAATAACGCTTGTGATATTGGGCCAAGCGGGAACACGTATCAGCTGATATGATCTCAAAATACCCAAATATCTGCCAACATATTAATCATTTACCGGCTGTGATTAACGAATCTCTGGATATATAGATCGTTCTTTTGTTAAACCCATGTATGTGTCATAAATGATGCTTCAGTAAGTTTTTGCAACACACCCTCTCCAAAAGCAAGAATCCAGGTGCAATCTTTTACCTTTAGCTTCTCAGCTCCTCTCGAACACCTGCTCTATTTCTCCACACAGTCCCACGATGCTGTCTTCTCTCCAGCTATTTCTCTCTCTTCCTAGGCTTGGAGGTGTGCAGTACCTCCCCCTTGCTCATAACTAACAGACTACAGTGTTTGATTAAAAGCGCATTTGGACGGTAGAGAAAGAACCCGACCCGGCCTCCGTAATTAAGATCACTTCGGAGATTACTCACGACAACAAAGGTGGAAAAAGCGGAGATCTGGCGGCCAAAGCGAGGGGATGAAACAGAGGAGCATGGGACGGGGCAGACCCCTCGTGTGCCTTGATCAAACATCCAGTCGAGGGGAGACGGACCCCCACGGCTCCCATCGCACAAGTTCTCTGGGATACGAACTGATCCCGCTCCACATATCAGTAGGCGATATATTCAGTACACACCGGCATTTCACACGTGTACACGCACTGCAATTTCACAATAAATCCCAAATTAGAGGGAAAGAAATAACAAAGTCCTCTCAAATAAAGGCGCTAACACACAGACACATAGCGCGGGAGCAAACAAACATTTTCGTATGCAATAACGCAAATACACACACTCCATTTTGGAGTAACAATGCTGCAGGTGCTGTTCAAGTCTAATGAAGACAAATAAACGTGCGAGAGTGCCTAGAAGTCACATAATAACAAATAAAGATCAATACTTCTCAGAGGAGAATTATTAGCCAGCTTTGTGAGTTTTAGCCAAAAGCCTCTGGGTGTGATTTGTTCTGTCTCACTCATAACTTCCCTTTTTCACAGCAGACACAGAAACCCCACATCACATTTCTCTTTCTCTCCTTCTCTCGTGCGCGCTCTGTTACGGCTGTGGTTAGGGCGCTCACTGAGGCGTTGCGAGTTAAGTGGCCTGCCCAGAGGGAGCGTGGAGCTACGCCGTGGCCCACCTGGGCCTTGATCCCGAGAACCCCTGCGGTCAGAGGTCCATCTCCTTAACCGTTCCTCGGCGATGCTTCGCATTACCCCGGCCGTCCTCAGCCTCCAAACCCAGCGCGGGAGGCCATTAATATAATCACAGGGATGTAGTGTGCGCCGGAGAGCCCTGAGGCTACGGCAATCAGCGGGGCTGAGTGAGGGCTAAGAGAGACTGAGGGGAGAGATAGAGAGAGAGAGAGAGAGAGAGAGAGAGAGAGAGAGAGAGAGAGAGAGGCAGAAAAATATATAAACCGAGGAGAAAATCTCCCATAGCTTCCACGTAAGGCGCGCGCCGAAACAGGATCGCGTCAGATCATCATTCCTGGAGACGCAGGACGAGAGGGGGGCTGAAGGTTTGCACTTTAAAGGGGACCTCCCACGACGGAGAGAGGGAGAGAGAGGATCGGGGGAAGGGGGGGATCATGAATCTTCTCTGCCCAACCTTAAGCCTCTCTAGTTAGTTGATCTAACGATGACTGGTCACAGTACCATCATCATGCAAATTTAAACAGAGATGATCTTTTAGCCGCCTGATGAGGGGGCCACACATACAGGAAAAGTGTTAATGATCAACACCAGACCACAGGCCCCTTCCTCTGCGGCGATCACGTCATCGCCGGCTCTACTTGTTATGAAAGTCGCTCTCGCTCTGAAACAGCCGATATCCATAACGTTCTGATTAGCGTCATGAAATTAATTCACCCTTAAGCATCTTAGCGAAATCCAACCCACATTTATGTATAAAAGTCCAAACTATAAATACTGTGTTTATATTTAAAAAAGCCCACGGAAATTTATTTTACACAGTTTTATGGAAAACACACAGCATGCTTTCAGATGCAATAAGAACACAAAATGCCATCTTTTTCTTTTCTTTTTTTCGGACACGAAACATAAGCTGTGAACAAACACTTATTTATTTATTTTTTTTTACTTCAAAAATTAATTTGCCTACGACAAACAGGTTAAAAGGTAACTCTTGTACCCATTCGCTTGACTTCAGGAAGTTAAGAAGGATGATGGCGGTTGATCTGACGCAAAGAAGTCATGCATAAAAACTCCCAGAAGTGTAACTGAACTCTAAGCTGTCCTTTCTGAGCATGCCTTCCATTTTTTTCCCAGCCTCCAGCCGTGTGGGTTTGGAGTGGATTGGATCGTCCACATTACCACAGGCTGATCTATACTGACAGCCTTATTTACAAAAACGTGGGGAAGAGTAACAAGGCAAGTTACCCCACACTCTCTCCTTCACTCACTTAACTTAGCTTTCTCCCAATTACAACGATTGGCACAGACGCCATAATAAAAGAGATGAAACGGGCAACTTAAGAGACAGACAACAGCACTTCGTGATCAAGACTGAAAAAAGGAGCAGGCGAGAGAACAAAAACAATAACAGACAAGAAAGGGGGAGAGGGAAAAGAAGCTGATTTGTGAAAATCGGCGGAGATTGTGGGAGATGTGTTATGGGTACG
The DNA here is from genome assembly GCA_032361065.1 of Enteromius trimaculatus. NCBI lineage: Eukaryota > Metazoa > Chordata > Actinopteri > Cypriniformes > Cyprinidae > Enteromius > Enteromius trimaculatus. Next base: position 70,012 of record JAUMHP010000223.1, on the reverse strand, counting down.
CGTCAGCAGGAGGGGAGAAACACATCTTAAGACTTAAAAGGTGTGTAAAGTAAGCTGAGCATCGGGGGAATTCTCTCTGAGAGCCCCTTTAAAATTCACCTCTGTATTAATGCAGATAAATAAAGGCAAATTCCCCAAAGTAAATACTGTTTAACTCTCACCTTCAGCAAGAGTTACTTAAAGTGCTTCTCGCAGGACTGACAGCCCTCTACAAACAAAGCAACCAGGTGGCTGATTGTATGTGTATATATGTCTACAGGATTTAAACAATGCAATTATTCATATACACAAGATGCTATACCCTCGACGATAATGCACAACTGATGCTTTTATGATCTTATGATTTTCAATGACATTCAAGCATTTCAATTAAAGCGGGATGGGAGGTGTGTGTCTGTTTCCACTTTATGTATGAAAAATAGAGCAAATGAATAAATAGTGCTGGGCAACGATTAATCACAATTAATCGCATCCAACATAAAAGTTTTTGTTTACATAATATGTGTGTGTGCTATGTATATGTATAATGTAAATATAAATACACACAACATATAAAATATGTTATAAATTATATGGATATAAATATATGCATGTAAATATGTGTTCTAAATATATACTGTACGTGTGTGTCTTTATATAATGAATGCATACAGTAATAAATATGAAAAGTTCATACAAACATGTGTACACAGAAACTGGATGTGGTTAATGGCGATTAATCGTTGCCCAGCACTAATAATAATAATAATAATAAAACCCAAATTGCCTACTATTAAATGTGTGAAATTGTCCTAAATTTGTTTTTTTTGTTTTGACCCTCTGAAATTAGGCTTTGACTTAACCTTGGACAAAAATTAGCAGACATACAAATACTTACATATTTAAATATTTGTTCTGGGGGGAAAAACGTAGGAAGGTCTGAATACTCATATGACACTGAGAGTCTGAAGATGTGGCAGTGCTGGTATGGCTGGAGGAGTGTGGAGCGGTTGACAGTCACAGAGGGGCATGTGTTCAAAGTCTGGAACGCTCATTAGCATTTGGACCTATTTATTTACTTTAGGATCGCCAGAAAAACAGTAAAACCCTATTAGAGCTTTTGGAGGAGGGGAATATGGTGGAATATAAAAGTTCTAGGTTGCATGGTGTTAAAGTCGCTAAATATTTGCAAAGAGCCATTCGGGTGAAAGATGCATTCATATTTAGAAATATAAAACTGTAAAATGTCAACTAAAGCACTGAGAAAACAAGTAAAGGATGCTCGGCGTATTTATAAAATCAATCATTCATTAAAAAATGTTGGTAAATAAAATCACCATTAAAATGATTAAACACTATTATTTGGAATGATAAAAGTATATTAATTGTGAAAGAAATGTAAAAAATAAAGGTCAGATATTGAACGATACGTCCCTGATGTGACCATGATTCAGTTCAAAGTAGCAGGACAGACGTGCAGAGGCATTAAAGAGCTTTGCAAACAGGCGGTCATGTCCCTGACTGATATCAAGCAGCAGTTATCAGCACTGCCACACACAGATCTCTCACAGCCTGTTCAAGAGCACAGCACAGATATGTTAAATACATCACCCTCTCTCTCTTTCAACATCTCTCTCTCTCCCTCTCTTTCCCAGTGCCAGTGCTTCCCTCTTTCCCCTCCGTATGCCATCTCTTTCTGTCTGTCTCTCTCTCTCTCTCTCTCTCTGGTTAGGAGCTGCTAATTCACAGGGTCTGATCTGTCTGTAAGGCTGGAGACGCCAATGCTATCATTATCAGCCAATTCAGCCAGCCGTTAAATGGAGGAATCAGGAGACATTTGCTCTCCTCCACTATCGCAATGACATCATTACCGGGAGAATCAACAGCACAAGCACTCTGACCGTGTGTTAGTGTGACAGTGTGAGTGTGTGCGTGAGCATGTGTGCATACACATCGCATGTGTGTGTGTGTGTGTGTGTGTGTGTGTAAAACATAAAAGGGATGTATTCAGGGGAAATTAGGGGGAGTAAAAATAACATGAGCCTACCTGTGAGATACCAAGGACCAGGACACACTGTCAGCTGAAAGTTCCCAAGTGCAGAGCATGGAGAGACAAAAAAAAGAGGGAGAGAGGGAGAAGGAAAAAGAGAGAGTGAGTGAAAGAGTCGTTTGCACATACAGGGTAAATGGCAGCTCGCCGCTAGCTGTGGCACTACTTTTTTCTCTTATTTTTTTTTTTTCGCGCACCCTCCCTCCCTCTTTTTCTGTCTCCTTTTGCCGCCCCTCTCCAACATTGCGCTAATAGCCACCTGTGAACCACGCAGCCATATGATCCACTCCCAGGCCTCTGGAGTGGAGTCACCTCTGTGTTTTTCGGCCCCCTCCTCCAATGATAAATCATCATCGTTTAGCTAATATCCGTTTTTAACCTCTCTCCCTGATTAACAACACTCTTCCCCCCTGGATACAAACCACTCCTGCTACAGTGCAGCTAAATAGCTTGCCTCTTTTCCTTCCCCCCCCTCCCTTCGCTCTCTTTTGCGTATTCTTTGCTCTCGGTTTCTCTTTCCTTCACTTTTGAAATTATAGGTCCTTCAAAGATAGGACAAATAACAATTCATTAACCATGACTGTCACGTCTGTTCGAAAGGGTCACTATCAGCATTTTAACCTTCAACTGCTCAAGAACAGCAAGAAAAGACACACGCACTTTAATTAACCAATAAAAACAATCCTAAGTCGCAAATAAGCAAGAAACAGATGCTATGGATTATAAAGTGTCTGGAAACACGTAAATATACTTGTGTAAAAGCGTCACCGTGATTTTGCACACACAGCTAGGGAGATGACAAATAAATGAATTACGCACGCGCACACTTGATACGGCACCCCTAGTGGAGGAGGCAAGAGAGAAACTCAGTCTGGAAACTGTCAAAATATTTGCAGCAAAGGAATTCCGACATGCGAGCGGCTTGGGCTCCCCTACAAAGGACCCATCTTCCCTGAGTAACAAGTGGAGGGAATGAGTGCCGACAGAGAAGCTAAAATCCCTCAGGCTAAAGAAATCCAGCTATTGTAGTAATAACCCCCGAGACCTGGCTGAGTATGTACAGCTTTCAGAGGTACTTCTCATCCTATTTGTAGCCCCGCCAGTGATGTATGTGTGTGCGTATTGGTAAGTGACGGCTTGTACGTAACGTAGGTCACATCACTGCTCATGAGCTCCTTTGAACAAGCTCTTTTTCCCCTGCTATGTTCTCTTTTATTTTATTATTTATCTATATATATATATTTTTTTTATTTTAGACAAGTGCAACATCCCACCACAAATACTCGCTGGGGTTTGCCTATAATACTATAATGTATTTTTTCATCTCTCTTCTCATTTTTTTCCCTTTTTTGTTCCACAAGGCAAGTTTCATTAAAGATCCAATTATGCAAATCAGGTCCTGAAGAGCCAGTTGAATATGCAGTATAATAGTGTACCGTAATAGTTCAACACAATATACTGCATCTGAGGCAGATTTACGAGGCAACATAACTGCTACGCCTCCGTCCTTTGGAGAAAACCTCTTGATCATAATTAAAGGTGCAGGGTCCCTCTTTACTTCTCAGTGCCGTCCATTTCAACCAGGCAGCCCTCCAGGGGGCTGCAGTCCCTCGCGCTCAGGGGTGGGATGTGCACCCGTTGGGGTCACGACCTGGAAACAGTTCAAGGGTAGGCGTTGTTAAACTCCCCCCAATTATCTGGAGACATCTTGTAACAGAAATGCCCTCCGCTTCAACGGCGGACCACCCAGCCATCAGAGGTATCTGCCACTATTTTTGGTGCCTGTGCAGCACTGCAAATATTTACCACTATTTTAAGAGCTCGGATTAGAATGCAAAACAACATAATAGCATGTGCTTACGGCCAGTGATTGACAGGAAGTCGCTTGTTTGCGCAAAGCCCCTGTCTGCTGAGATGACATGGCTATAATTTTGTGCTTCTCACTGGCTCAAAAGCAAACTGTCATGTCAGACGGTGCCTTATAGGAATTTAGTTGTTTGCTGGTTTGTTTTAATAAAACGGGTTAACTCAGGAGTAACCTCAATTATTAAAAATAAGACGTTGCTTTTGGGGTGTGGTCAGATAGGTGTCCCATTTCTGCAAAAGCAGTAAGGCCGTAGCCGAAGGCTGACCGTGTCTCCCAAGGCTGTGTAAACCTGCCCGATTCAACACTCTCCATAATGACCACATGTCCCACAGCCTTTCCGTACACACTCTCTCTCTCTCTCAAATGTGTGAGAGAGCGTGAGCACGTGTGTGGTGTTGGAGGGCTGATTTTCGTCCACCCATCCCCTCTCCCACAGGAGAGAATTATGAGAAAGGGGGGAAAAAAACTTTGCAGGATACAAAACATCTGCACACATCTGTTCAGTCCTGTCATCTGCGCATGGGCTAACTTTAACTGTAACGTATGCTTCCCTTCCAGTGCTCAATTTTCCTCAAAGCGCTATTAGACTATCTATATATTTTCCTCATGGAAAGTGCCTCCGGGTGGAGTAGAGCAAGGACCCTCTCTCTCTCTCTCTCTCTCTCTTTCTCCCTCGCTCCGTAGACAGACAGACGCTCCTTCTGGTGGCACCCTGGCATGAGGCAGTGGAGACAAGATCATCCGTCACCACCTCATCTGTCAGGGCACTCTTTATTCTTAGATCACACACTGACTGACGTCTGTGATTAGCCCGCTCAAAAACTTCCACTCCTCTACCCCCTCTCCCTCTCTATCTCTCTCTGTCTGTTTCGAACGACTACGAAAAGCCTTAGAAATCATCACTCATTTATAAGTGACATGTGCATAACGAAATGTCCTTATTCCACTATAATTATTTGTTAAATACAAAAGTTGACATCTGTCAGTAACCGAACATTCCCATTTATATTACGTAAAGTGACATGCTGAACTGTGTCTTCGGCTGTACACAGGCGGATATTGAATGACAGGGAATTATGCGCTTAATCAATTGGAGAGGACAGGCATAGGAGTAATGTGAGGCACTCTTTTTCTAAATGTACTTTCAGAGGATGTTGGATTCTATAGGAATGGCTTCACGACCACACCCATAACTTCACACCAAAAATTTGTTTGGAAATAACGCCATTCACAACAATGTGGGGATAAAATTCCACACTCTTTAAAAATAAATAAATAAAAGTTTCAAAAAGGAGTTGCACAGCAATAGCAAACTTTTTAAGACGAAGGGCCAAGAATCAAACTTGACTGAAAAGTAAACATTTCATTTAAATATTATTTTAAAATCTATCATTGAAAACATTTTAAATAAAATTCCAATCATATTGTTTTTACATTTCAATGCAAAAAATAAACCAAATAAACTTCAAACATAAAAATGAGAAATTAAGATGCATTTAAATCTTGTGATGGCATCGTTGGCCAAATCAATAGCCATCAAATCCAACGTCAGGCATTTGTTCCACAGAAGGACAATAAAGAACATCAGTGAGTAGTTCTTAAAATAATCGCTTTTCTTAGTTTTAAGAATATTTATAAAAAAAAAAAAAAAAAAATCTAAAACACTTCTACAATACAGCACGTTCTGTGCAATGAAAATGTTCTATGGATATTAAAGGCTTTTTATAGAACCATCAACACCAATAAAACAAAACTTGTAAAAATGTCATTAAAGAAAGATAGATCCTTTTCTCAGGAGTTAACATAACCTTCCTCATCAAGGTCACTAACATTATTTGTTAATCCAACAGCATCATGTGAATGCCCCCAACAAATAAACGCGACACTCCTGGTGTTTAGGGATTCTTCCACCACGAGGGGAAAGGCCTGAGACTTCAGAGCTGGAGAGGAAGGGAACGAGGGCGACGACGGGGTGGAGGCACGGGGTCGGTGTCTCCACAGCACATATCAATTAATACCTAAACGCCATGGCCTTGCCTGCCATACTGTCCCCCCTGAGTTGCATGGCAAGGGCCCGGGCATCTGGAAGACAATTTCCTCCAATTAAAAGGAGCGGGGAGGCATTTAAGTGTGGAATGGCTGTTTGATCAAGTCTCCAAGGCTCAAGCACAGATCCAGCCGGCTAAGCTGGAGACTGACAGGCCTGGAGACAGAGAGAGAGAGAGAGAGAGAGAGAGAGAAAGAAAGAGAGAGAGAAGGCTCATCTCTCCTGCCCGCTGGCACTGCCCTGCCCTCGGCCGTGGCAGAGGCTGGGGAGGTGCACCTCCACACACCGGGGTTACTGGTGACGGCGGCGGCGAGCACGCGGACCTAGGGACATGCTAACGCTCTCGAACGCTGCCAAGTTCTGCCACACAACACATACTTTCCCTGCCGAATGAGTGCAAGACGCATATGTAAATGAGAGCGTACACACCAGGGAGGAGACATTTTGACAGGATTGGCTTGGTCTGTTTAGCCCCATCGAACTGCTATCAGTTGCACTGGCAGAGTGTATTCACAAGAGTCTTCATAACACCCTCTCTCTCACTGCATTTAAACGAGTTTGATATTTTTCCTCCCCAAAAAAAACATTTTGTCTCATAGATGATAAATTCCACGTGAGCACGATATACATTTTCAGCTGCTAATGTGTTTGTGAAGAACAAAAAAATTTCATTAATTAAAATAAAATAATTCTGCAATATTTTGCAACAACATCAACACCTCTGCAACTGTGGCTATCCCGTGCCTCAGCTATTTTTATTGTTTTGCTCATTAGTAAAATATTTGAAAAATAGCACATTATTTAGCATAAAAAAAACAACAAACATTATTTACAATAAAAAACGATGATTGCAAATCGATACTGCAGTCTAGGAACAATTTTAGATCTGTTCAAAATTAAATAGAATTAAAGCTTGCTGTTAAATAAACCAAACATTTTTCATAATACGATCACCTCGATTCAGATGGCCTCTCAATTGTAATGCATGACAATTTTCTCTCCCTTTCTCACTGTCCACAATAACATAGCATACTGTTTATTGATTTATTTATTTTAATTTATAAAGGAGCTTACAAGGCTATATTTGTGGTCATGTTAATGCTGGCCTTTCAAATGAATTGTGTGGGATTCTGAAAAGAATGTGTGACTTGACTACATCACAATGTCATTTCAAATCAGAAAAATGAAAAGAGCTGACAAAAATGTCTACGCCCAGACACTATTACAGACATAATATCCGTTAAACAATGACGGTACATCTGTGCCGCCTGCTATTTGTCCCTTTCTATGAACAATGAACCTGAGGAAAAAACTGTTATCTCATTTCAACATAATGAAAGATGCAAACAAACTAAAAGTAGCTGAATGTGTATGTGTGTGTGTGAGTGTGTGTGTTTAATATTCTTTTCCTTAAGTAAAAGTTTTGGCTCATCTCATATATAAGTGACAGGAGAAATCTGCACCTGGATCTGAATGCATGAGACAGCAAATCAATTTTGCTAGATTTATAAATACCTTTCATAAAGAATTAAGCACCTGAAGTGCGCGCAATAGATGCATGATGCAATGTGTCACATTATAATTCTGACCCTGACCGTGTTATAATTTGTGAAGTAGCAAAATATGCGTAAAACAACGCGCGGAATGATTTTACTGAGTGTCGAAAGGCAGCTCACAATCACGCCAACATGCAACATTTTATCTTTTCTTCAATTATTCCGACACTGCCGCGCGCATTCCTATCCCAATCTCCAATTCTTACAACTTTCTTGTTCTTTTTTTTTTCCTCCATAAAACATCATTTCCCCAAGCGACAATGCTCGCAACAGTCGTTCAAATCTCCATTTCCAGGGGAGATGTGCGTGTGTTTTTTTTCCGCAGATAAAAAGGTTTTTAAGTCTGATATGACATTTAGCCCTCAGTTGTTGAATGCCATCATAAGGCTTCTGTTCATAAGAGGTCGATCACAGCACAAAATGGCAGGTCTCACCGGCTCTTCCATCTCACAAGTTTTGACACATGGCATGCACCGGGTAACTTTGATCCTAATTCTCCAACCGATCTGTGTTCACTTCAGCTGAAATCCTAAACGCAAAGCCCTTGGGGCTGAAGTGAGAAAGTTTGAGCAGAGATTTGAGGAAACTTTCTTGCAGCTCCTTAATTCTGCTTGGCCAACACGAGCGAATCTGGTGCGCATCCCTGGAAAGCTTCTGTCCACCTTACAGTAATAAAGCGCGATGTGTCTTTACACATAATTAATAAAGTTAGCCTTGCAACAGCCAAATTTAAAACATGACGGCGGGTTTTCTTTTTTTTTCTTTCGAGTAAGTTCATCTAAGCGCGTGCAATGGCTTCCAGTAAACGCTTTCGATTATGAAGCCGTTTTTTATTATCTCACGCGACAACGATTTAGACAATTAGTACTGCGTCTATTTCAAACAAATAGTGAAATACAATAAGACACACACTCACATCATTAACACAAACTGACTTTTACAAAGCGAATCGAGCGAAATCCATCCGCGAGCCCGCTAATGATCCTAGCCAGTTCTTACCTTTAAATTCATCCGGACGTCAAGACGCGTTGCGAAAGATTGTCTTCATTGAATAACGAAGCATGTCCACATAATTGAGCTGATCATTTTCTTATACTGCTGAGGGGGTTAAAGTATATACACACACGCGCGCGCGTGCTTCGGACCTGTTATGATCGTCCTCCCGCGAATCCGCTTCCCAACTGTTCCTCGCGCATCCCGAGTGATGAAAAAGCGCCTTTGAGTTTATTCTCGATATAAACGCGTTCATTGATAGCGATCGGCCAGCATCACAAGACATTTCCCCTCATCTGTCTGTTCGGGCTCCCCCTATCTGGACGGTGAAACGCATTGTACCGTTAAAAAGACACTCCATTGTCGTCCATTCACAGAGAGCGGAGAGAGTCTTGCGGCATTTGATGGGACTAAAAGCTCGAACCCTTAATAAAACAGCCCCGGTGCGCGGAATATCATCTCGAATCGTCTATTTTCCCCATGCGGGGAGACTCAAAGGCAAAATTCACTCCATCGGATCATCTTATTGACCTTGACTTCCCTGTAAACACTTATTAAAATCTGTCTATCCTCACTCACATTGTCAGCCCCGTTATTCAGACGAGGCGTAATTGGCTTTGATGCCTGTCGCCGTTTAAAGAACACCGTGGAAAAACCATACAAATAGCTACAATTGCGAAATAAATCTGCTTACCTTTTGGGGAAAGTATCTGAAGTCTTGTATCCTCGAGAAAAAGTCCAGTGAGATGAGCGGAGAGCGCGAGCATCAGTCAGTATAAGAGAGAAGTAATGAGTGATAAAATGACGCTCATCTGCACTGTAACCTTGTGGCGTATTTAATGTAAATAAGCCGGTTATGTTGCACACAATCACACACACACACATGTACGCACACAAACAGAGACCGGCCAAGACGGGAAGCGCTTTTTTCGCACTCTTATATGCTAACGCGTCACACAGGAGCGCATATTTAAAACAAATGCGCGAGAAAGCTTATCAGTTTGTAAATATGAGAAGAAATTGCCACTCAGCGGGGCGCGTAGCCTAACCAACAACATCCCTCCTCATCACAGAAAGAGGAAAAGGGTCCAGACAGCGGTCGAGACACGCGCTCAGAGACGTGGGAGAAGGTCCTCCGAAAAGGTACTTCGGTGAGGACATGAAACTTTTTTGGGGCTGAACTTCAGCGCTCAGGCCGATGTTGCTTTTCAACACGAGGAACGAGACGCAGAATAACGCGATTGTACATTCAGTGTCCCGGCAGCTGACAAAAGCTACTGATTCAATAAACTCTTTGTTGTGGGATTATATAATGATTATGTTGTAATTATGGGAGCGCTTTGGTAATAATAATAATAATAATAACAACAATATAAGTGTATCCAATGGGAATGCGAATGCATGTGACTTTGAAGAAAAGGACATGTGTGCGAGACTGATCGATTATCGATCGGTTATCAGATTGATTACATTGATTTACATAAATATCCAAGTAAATCATAAGGAGGTGGTGGAAATAAAACTTCTGTGCTTAACTTTATTAGGTCAATTTTCCCACGGAGCACAAGTACTTTTTTTTTTTTAGTAAAAAAAAAAAAAACATAAACAAGCAAACAAACAAAATAACCGTAGCATGCATTATAATTAGGCGCAATCTTTAAGAAATAGTTAATATTAGCTATGAATGCATATTTACAATCAAGCAGTTCTTTTACAGCAGGACCTTCTAATTCGAAAAAAACAATCAAATAAATAAATCAATAAGTCTGATTCTGAATGATTTCTGCATTAGGATCTGCTAATGATACGGCGTATTTACGCAGACAGGACTAAACGCTTCTTACTCCTAACGTGATCCAGAGAACTGTGTTATCCTGTGACAAGTGTGCAAAGTGGATGCTTTTCCTCTTTCTCTTTCTGCTTCACTACACAGTTGTGTGTTTGTGATATTTAGTGTGTTCAAAGGAGCATTAATCGTTATTAAATCCCGAGGCAAAGGCTCGCCTTCTCTTTATTTTCTTTCCAGACAAAACACACGTTTTAAAAGATAGCACATTCATTATTCACTATGAAAATCAGATTCCCATGCTGCCCCTTAAACGCTCAGGAATTCAGCCCGCATTTTCCAGTCTGATGTGTATGAAATTCCTTTTTGAACAAATTCCAAAATAAAAGTTGTGCCTCTAAAGAAATTAGCATAACCATCCCATCAATAATATCGCTATCTCTATGGGAATGATAGCGAAAGCAGTAGGGGTGTTCCTTTACTCAATTCTTCATGGATTCTCTGTTTCTTTTGAACTTGTTATAGCAAGTCAAGTGATTCTTTATCGGTGACAGGCCTGACAATACACGACGAGGACGGGAAAGCAGGTCAAAAGGAAGTTGCCATATGGACTTCAGCATACACTTTCCTAACAATATAGGGCACAGATCTGCTGCACACACAAGTGTGTTTATCGCGCTCTCGATTTGTCGTTTATGTCTAAGTGCTTGGGGTTAAATGAAGTTGAAGGCATTTGTTGCGGATAAAGTGGGGCAGCTGTATTCTTGTTAAAGTGAAGCTCGTCTGTGTTTCTTGTCTGTTTACTTCTCCGTGGCTTTTACGCTAACAAACAAATGTGGATGCGTTCGGTTTGGCTGCTATCCATTTTATGGATTTTGGTGCAAAAGCAAGAGAATAAGGTAAAATTGTCACGTTGTCTGCTGTGTTTGGAAGGGCAGCATTCGAGATTGATCATTTTGTCTCCGCAAATATCAACTTGTAACAGGAATCAAAAGGTCGAAAGATCCTGACGGCTCGAGTCACGTGACTCCTGGCTGCCCGCGAGCAACAGGTGCACTAGAGGAGGAGGAGGAGGACTCAAGGCATCTTTTCAGATTTTTCTTTTTTTTTGCAAGATGATGCTTGTAGTTAATCAAGTCCAGTCAATTCTGGTTTAATGTTTCTTTAGTGGTTTGTGCATTTAACAACACTCCATAGGCTACTATTTACATACATACTATTATAATATTATATA
>JAUMHP010000223.1:38608-58400 GCA_032361065.1 Enteromius trimaculatus | reverse complement strand
TGTAATACCCATGTCATACGCATGTCATTATACAAATTTGTGTCCTCATAAACCACATAAACCCGTCCATATATACATATACACATACACACATATACATACATACATATATACATATATATACACACATATATATATACACCTATATGTGTGTGTGTGTGTGTATAGTGAAATATATAGTGTCTGAATGAAAAAAACCTTTTCAGAACACACCCACTGACCACCTCAGACCAATGGTAGCTCAAAAGTGTTTAGGAGGCAAAATGAACTCCCAAAAAGTTTGCTTTGGTCAGCCGAATCAAACTCCAAAACAAACTTTGCTTGTGATTTTGCTCGAAAGGACGTCAATTCAGTTGATTACTCAATTTTATTTAAAGTATCTCTGTGCCTTTAAGTTTATCTTGAGCACTAATGAATAATTTGTACTTAAGTAAACTTAAGTACATTACGCAAGAGTACTTTTTTTTTTTTTAACCTGGGCAACAGAGAGTAATTTGTGTGCTTTACAAGGACATGAGAGTGAATAATAAATAAAAATAGTACACAAATATACAGTATATATAATATATATATATATAGGGGTGAGCTATCTCTTGAGTTCTCTTTATAATCAAAGCAAGTAGCAAAAAAGTCCTCTCAAATAATGTTTCCTCTCCACTAAGATTTCTTCCCTCCCACTCAAATGATTAAGCGTCCGTCCTCAGCAGCGGCTGTCTGGTGATGCAAACTTTTGAAGTGTGTATTGTTTTTGTGGTAAATGTGAACACTAAAGCCCTTGTGGGAATATTGCACAGGTTTGAAGAAAGACATCTGACTTGAGTACGAAGTACCAGGAGAACACTGTTTCTCTATTGCTCTGGTGCTCCGCCTAACCATAACCGTAGGAATGGGTCTAAGTAATCTCTGTAGTACACCTAACAGGAGTGAAAATAAAAGCGGTTCACAGTGAAGGTGATGGCTACATCTCTATTTGTCTCTCTGACTCTCTCATTTGGTTTTCTTCATATTGTTGCAATATCTTCATGCGGAAGAGGCGCAGCATGGCCGAATTAGGGGACACTTCAAAGCTTACATGCTGAGTTTAATGACACAAAAGCGTAGTGTGTGAGGCCTATTGTTTAGCCTCAACACAGCAATTCCTTCAACATTACACCGTTGGATTTTTATGATAAGGAATTAGGGCTGTCCTGTAATTGTGCAGGGGGCTTGTGTAGGACCCTAGAGGACGTGGTTGCTGAGGTGAAGACAGGGATAACACTTGTTCTGCCACTGCCAACGTGAAGGAAACAGAAGTACAGAAAAATGACAGCAATATTGTCAGTCGTAAAGGATGTAAAAAAAGAGTCTAAGCCGTTATGGTAATTCCCATAATCGGTTGCTTGTTTAAAAAAAAAAAAAAAAAAGGGTAGTTGGCCAAGATCGTTGTTTTGTTCTTTAAAATTGAATGAAGAGCATATTAAATGTTAATCTTTGCAAATATGCAAGAAAAGGAAAGAGGGGGAAAAAGGCAGTGCGTGTGTGGTCCAGCCAGCAGGGACTGTACGCAGCCAGAAGAAGTCTGCAGTAGTAGAACTCAGTGAAATGGTCACAAGCAGTTAAAGTATCGATATCAGTAGCATAGGCCTACAAGCCATGTCATGCTACACACAGACACTCACTTTTTGCTACGCCCGCATGAATGGAGGAGAAAAAAAGATTCTAGTTGCCTAGGAAACGCTTCACTCTGATAATTATTACTGTAACTATCTCTGCACACCCCACCTATAATAGAAATGGATCATAAATTATAATCAGACTGGCAGACCTCTGTGGCGAGGGCTACTCACTGCTGCCACCCTCTGGCCAAAGGCTCTCTGCCGTTCTCTGTCCCTGCTGTCTGTGTGAGAGAGGACCGAAGATACCCTGAGAGTTCCTTCTAATTTATGCTCTCCGCTGAACAGAAATTCAAATATTTATGTATTTGATGTTTTTAGACTGTTTTCAGAGAATAATTATTGAGCACGGAAAAAATGCAGTTAACCGCCAATTGAAATATGGCTTCATGCAGGATTGCATGTCTTTAAATATTTAAAACTAGGAATTCCCATGGCCATATCCTAAGTAATCAAAAAACAATTAAATATTCTTCCAGTTGAGAAATGCTTTTTTGTTTGTTTATTTTTAAAATAATTTGTGCCTTTAAGAAAAAAACAAAAAACAAACAAGAAAGTGGGGTTGTGCAATACTTGCAAAGTGAGCGTCCTACTTTTCTCTCTTCCCAAGAACTGGGAGGCAAAAAATAAATAAATAAAAAATATCAACTAAAAAAAAAAAAATAAAATAAAAAGTCTAAAATAGCAGCATCATTAAGTTTTCAAGCAACCAGCCAAACAGGAAATAAGATAATTATCAGCATGGATCGTCTTCGTTTCATACGCAACTTCAATAAACTGCGCACACCGTCCAATCCTGATAGACATTGAGACAGCTCCTCTATTGTTGAGGGGACATTTAAACATTTCGGTCTCTTAAAATGATTTAGTGAATGGGACTTGGACAGCTTGGAGATGCCTGGCAAGCAGACGCACGATGGTGAGGCTACAGCTGCCTTAAATGCGGTTCCATGAAATAGAAACTGTCTTAAATCAACCAAATACAGCTGATTTCAATTCAGCTCCCCTTTTGTGGTGTGGAAAAGTGGTTTTGATTCAAGACGAATGTGCAACAAAAGGTCTTCACCGCTGTGCCAGCTTACCCAATTACTGGCAAACTGCTGGGTCTTAAACCAGCTATCACATGTAAACATTTCCTGCAGCCACCACCCCCTCGGTTTTTACCAGGGCACTGTGAGTTCAGGGGTAGGGGGACGTCTGCTCTGCCATGCCTTCTTCAATCAAACACACGATGCTGAGGTTTGGCGCCCACAGAGGCAGAGTAAAAAGAAAAAAAAAGTTAATTCTTTTTTAATTTCTGGAGTACCGAGCTGACAAACACCACTTATTTTGCTCAGAAAGAGAAAAAGAGAGAGAGAGCAAGTGGCTCTGTGCATCACAAAAACATCTGACTGTATTTAATCAGTTAGGAGTCTTGTGTCATTTTCACCCATTAACTTCATGTGAATCATGGACAAGTTTCTTCCACTTGTCTCAAAAAGTGCACGCTGCACTTTAATGCCAATTGTGGCTCTGCCATGAATGCACATCGGTTTCAAATTGCACAATCGCAAGGTCATCAAGGCTGTCAGGCATTTGATCTTTAAAGTTGACTCTTGTGCATAAAAATGCACAGAAAGTTCTCGTGCAACAAAACTTTCAGATGCCAAACAATGAAACTGCTGCTCCTACACAACGAGAGTGAGCTGGAAAAATTATAACAGCTTTGACAAGTTCCTGAAAACGGAACTCTGAGACTTTCAAGAGCCTCCGCTCACAGAAGTTTACGGCATGTTAGCAATAGGTTGGATTCGAACTGTACAATGCAAATCATAGTGGAAATTCTCATTAGTAGGTATTGACAAGCCACATAAAACAGCCTTCTTATGTGCGCCCCGTTCTCCATGCCAGCTTTTTCGGCTCACCTCTCCTCTCCTCTCCTTTTGTCTCATCTTTCCGCCCGAGCTGTAGCCGTGCATATTTCAGATCGGCATGACAGACAGTGGAAATTATTTATCCCGGGTTCTGAGCTCGTGGCGAGCTGTTTAAGCATTCATACTAACAAAGGGCAGCGGAGTCACAACGAGGCTGACAAGGCCTCTCTCTCTTTCTCTCTCTCTCGCATACACACACACACAGCAGCACTTTTCAGAAAGACTCTGTTTTTTTCTGATTCTCTGACCTTTGAAGCAGCTTAGGTTCACAAAACACTTCCAAACAGTTCTCTCTAATGGCCCCCTACTCAAACAATCGGCAGAACGCTCCGACCAAGATGATTGATCTCCGACAAGCAGCTCGATGTAGCTCCATGAATCATTAGATCAGCTCGGAGGTAGAGAGAGAGAGAGAGAAAAAAGAGGGGGAGAGATAGACCAAACGGGTCTGCAAAGGTAACGAAAGATGAAAAAAAGAAGGCAGACATATTGCATGCAAATAAGCTTCCACGCAGCTGAGCATTTCAAAACTAGCAAAAAAATAAATAAAAAAAATCAAATGAATGGTGCATATTTGACATATGAGGGAATGGAGCTTGGGTCTCATTTTATTGTAACTCAACACAAATAGAATCACCAGGTTGCTACATATGTAACTTTTTTTTTTTATATGTGTAGCGTTTAAGCAGGCATTGCTATCCCATCCTGAGCGCTGGCTGTGCTGGCGGGGGGCGAGCATAAAACAGAGCAGTAACATGCTGTTGAAAATGTTATAATGCCCCAGGACAGCAATATCAGAGAGAGAGGGCAGAGGGGTGGGAAAGAAGAGTAGTACATGTGTCTTCCTTTAAACAATGGATACACAAAGAAAAAGAGGAAAAGTAGACGGAAAGAAAAAAAAAAAAGAGCGAGCAAAAGAGTAGTAAAAGAAAGCATGAATGACTGAAAGAACAAGAAGGGCACAAGAAAGAGCATGCGAAAGAAAGAAAGAAAGAAAGAAAGAAAGAAAGAAAGAAAGAAAGAAAGAAAGAAAGAAAGAAAGAAAGAAAGAAAGAGGGTGTTGTGACAAGTTCATTTATAATTTTTTTATATTCACTTTTTGGATCAAAATTTGGGATCAATAAGATTTTTTTTATGTTTTTTAATCAAGGCTTGAACCTATTTGATCAAAAATACAGAAAAATTTAATTCTGTCAAATCTTATCGTAATCTAAAATATCACTTTTCTATTTTAATATACTTTAAATACAATTTTTTATTTTATTCAAATGTAAAATTTTATTCCAATTAATATGCATACAAAACCCGAACTTTTGATTGGCATATAATCACTATTTTTACTATTCATGTCCCTCTAATAACACTTCTTTGTATTGAATTGAATTAAAAGAGCAGAAAAGCGAAAGAAAGAAAGAAAAAAAGAAAGAGGTATACAAAGTAAGTGGGGAAAAAAATAGGAAACAGGAAGTAAATGAAAGAAGGGATTTGACACTGTGTGGCTGACTGATAAATGCTCTTGCCTTTTCCTGCTCTTCATTGAACTATTATACAGCATTTCTGAGGCAGCGCCAACCTTTAATGTAGAGCTGTGCCAGGCTGCTGCAAGCCGCTGAAAAGAACTGTGAGCAAAGGTCAAAGGTCAACATGTGTGAGACACTTCTTACTGCAGGATACAACAACAAAACAGCACATATCAGTGCCTAGACACTTACACGTGTTTAACACATGATATACAAACATACAGTAATTTGCTTTGACTTTTTGCCATTTTATTAAAAGAGAATGTCAAATAGGACACAGAAACTGACACAGAGAGTGATCTGGAAATTACATCATTTGAACCTGAGATTTTTATTGCTAAAAGTTAACATAGGAAGAAAAAATAAATGCTAAAATGCTTATTTAAAGCACTGCATTAAAAGAGATGTGGCCTGCGTGACCCTTGAGCGTCTCATTTTGCTCTGGACTTAACTGAATCTGAACGCCATATCAAAGCCAGCAGATGCCAGCACACAGAAGTGGTCTTGTCTATTGCAGGCAGATGCGGGCAAGCAGAAAATGAACAAAAGCTGCCCTTGTCCCCTCCAGTGTCACTGTGTGAGAAAGACTTACAGCGTGTCAGACTGGCAGTCGGGCAGCACCGCTGGAACCAGGTTCTGTGGAAAGACAGACAGGTTCTTCAAGCCTTCCATGCCTGTTCATATTTGCCACGATCAGCTATTTTGAGCCCTCATCAGGTAAGAGACTGCAAGTGCCTGTTGTCGCTTTTTAGAGCACACAAATAGCACGGGTGGACAGGAAGATGAGAGAGGGAGGAAGTGGATGTCACAAGAAGCAGCTGTGCAAGACAAAATTTGAATGTAAAAATGTGTAATAACTAGAGCTGTCAAATTTACATTAATTTAGTTTGATTCATTATCAGAATATAACCTAAAAATTAACACAGTTAATCATGTAACATAAGAAATTGCTTGAGGAATTGTCACCTTCATGTTTCTCTTGAGAAATATAAAAAACAGATATACTAATATTTATAAAAGCGATGAATTATGCCGATTAATTCACTGAATTAAATCACACCATGAAATACATTTTAACTAATGACATTTTAAATGACTGACAGCTGATTATTGTTTAATAGTGTGTTTACTGACAATAATTATCCCTAATAAATAAGTAAATAAAAATATTATAACATTTTTCATTGTCAATATCACAAACTGAATTAAATGTTCACTTGGAAGAACAAGGGACAATAGATAATTAGATCAGTGACCTTTGCACCAGTTCACACACTCTTCCCCGTTGAGAGGTCAGAGGTCATGTCTTAACAACCCTAAGCATGTTTACGCAAGCTTTACACAAATGCACAACACACTTCAAGAGGGCACAGGTCAACTCCCTAAACACCTGTAGAGTAACAGAAACTGCTGTTTCTAAATGTAGTGCACAGCAACAAAAAAAAAAAAACCCCGAAACAGTACAAGCCAAAGCCTGCAAGTCACACAAGAAGAGATTGTGCTTAAATCTTTCTAAATAGGAAGCATATGCACCTAGGTATTACAGTATATTAAGAACAAGTTAAATTAAAACCAGTTAAGAGAAAGAATTCACTGGACACAAACTCAAAACAGAATAAGGAGAAGAAAGGCGCAAGGATTGAGAACATAAGAATAAGGGAGAGAAAGCAGGGAAAGGAAGAGAGGAAAAAGAGCGCTGATCCTCAACAAGGCAAAGAAAGACAAACGAGACGCAATGACACAGGCTAAGAGGAACAGCAGTGGACAACTCTATGGATTTTTGCTCCCAGTGTAAAGACCAGTGGGATTGTGTGGTGGCAGTGGGTGGGTCCCCTTTAAAACCTGACGTGTGGGGGGGAAGAAGCCCCAAACCTCCCCAACCCCCTCCAGCTGAGCGCCAAGGCTGCACAGATGCAAACTCCCCCCTGACCGTGCGCTTGCCAAGACGAGCTTCCGAACCCACACCAGCTGGGAGCCCTCTGATGAGGCCAACACATCCATTTCCGTGGTAACCGTGCCCCTCTCCCCCTGTCCTCGCCAACGTACACACACACACACACACACAAATACAAACACACAAAATCTAACTTCCACCCCCAATATCACATATTTGCCAGCAACAATATCACAGCACAGGGGCACAACATAGCTAAATACTGCCTCCCGTACACACAGGTGACTTTAACGCACTGATGAGAACAGACCACCACCGTGATGAAGTTAAAATACAACATCATGTTTGTCTCCAGCTGAGTGATTCGAGTGTCAGGAAGAAAAAGGCAAAAACATTAACTTCAAATTTGGTTCAGAGCAGAAAAGTTTAAGACAGGAAGCTACACCCAAATGTCAATTCTAAAGCATTTAGGTGTTAGCTCAGCTTTTTTAACTGTATTGACCGATCTACACTTAACAGGAAGGAAAGACATGATGTAATGTTAGAACCGACAGCACCTCACAAAACACAGACGGTACCACACTCTATAACACACTGAACCTGTTTGTTGTTTTAGGTTCGCCATTTAATGATCGATTAATGCTGAAACATCCCACACAACGCACTCCTCTTAATCAGTAAAAATGCCATTTAGTAGCACCTTAGCTATGACTAGCCTCTGCCAAAACCTTTTCCAAGCCCAAAACTTGTGAGGCAGCAAATTAATTAACAATCTTGCCATACTGGGTGAACTCTCACTGAGATCCCATCAAAAACACATGACTGACATCTGTTGGACCAGCCACGGGCTCAGCACAAACATGTTCTCTCACTCCTTCATGCACTACACAAACACACACACACACACATCCACTGGCTGTGTGTTACTCAAAGCTATTAGCTTACTCCACTTCTGGCGTATCCATCCTCAGGGTAATCCAGTGAAGGAGAGACGCACGGCTGGGGAATAATGCAGCATTGTTGTGGGAATGTGGAAGATAGGGAAGAGAAGACAAGACAGCATTTATCAAGAGGAGCTGGTAAACACATAATCTCAATAAACTGCCAAGGTCAGGCAAACTGCACCTGGCAGACGTGAAATGTTGAGGAATGGAATGGCATGAAACAGGAATTCAGATCCTGGAACGGGATCAGTGGCTCCTCCAGGTAACCTTGGGGTCTTTGTGCTCTTAGAAAGAGGACACCCAGTTCTACACGACACCCACATACATTTATCTCGTCAAGTGTCCTGCTTTTAAAATGGTGGTTCGGCGGCTGCTCGTTGAGGTTTTTTTTGAAGTGCCAGGGCCTCGGAGTGTGCTACACAAAGCCGGTAGCGGGCGTGCTAACACCAGAGCTGTGCCAAGAACAACAAGCCAAGCAAGCAGCTGTGCACTAGTGGGATGGCTTGCCCAAGGAATCAAAGATTGCCGCCGAAGAAAGAAAAACAACATTTCAAAGAAGTGGCCATCTTTATTGCCGTTAGTCAAAGTCTGGAAACAAAGAGACACAATCACAGGCCATGAGAGAACCCAGTGTCCAGATCATCTTGAGAGACCGCTCAGGGTTAGCTTTAGCGGGACAACTCCCCCTCAATTCAGAAGTGTTAATGAGCTTTGATCAGGACATGCAGATGAAAGATAGGATGAGTTAGCAGGCAAGCAGATGGGCGCAAGCCCACTGAGATCTGAAAGAAATAGTGCAGCACAAGCTAAAGAAGTAAAAGAGACGATATGAGGCATAGTCCAGACAAACACCATGGCGCCTTGGCTACAAGACCTCTGTTTTCCCAACTGAAAATGCCTTTACCAGTCAAGCCTTCTTGAGTGCAAGCTACGAGTTAATGTTACATTCCAGTTAGACTGTGCTCCTGGAGGAATTTTAGATTCCAAATGCACATACGATATCCAGTCTTTTCACTCCATTACAGTAAAGAGAAAGTGCTCTTAACCATTTCAGATGTTTCCTAAGGCATAGCACCTGGGGCTCCCCTATCGAAGAATCACTCAAAGATCAAACGGCTAATATTCTTTGCTGTAGCGAAACCACTGCATTACCACCTAATGTCTCAGAATCACATTTCCGCTCTCACTTTACGCCATCATCACTAAAAAGCTGCATTATCTTTAAAGCTCCAACCTTAAAAGAAATAAAAAGGTGGGAAAAGAAGGGAGAAACATCATCTTTTAAGTGGCGAATTTGGTCATTACCCAGGGAAAGAGTAAGAGATATTTAACGGCACGCTGTTTGCCCATGTAAAGATGAGGAAAGTGATAGAAAGGCACGAGAGACGCGGATACGAGGGAGATGAGCGGAGTAAGGATACCTCCTGTTCTCGCGCCTTTGGCGAAAAACACTCAAGCCAGCGGTTAACCTCCATCCCCTCAGGACAGATACCGGAGCATCTGGCTGCTTCTAATACCCTCAGAGAGGACAGAGAGGGAGAAAGGGAGGAAGATCCTGTAAAAGCAAGAGGGCGCCCACGTGCCTAAAACCTTCTGACTGATCAGTGGCAATAGGCCACTGCCAAAAGGCCCGGCTCCTTAGCTCTCATCTCCCATTACTGGGGAGACAAAAGCAGGCCCTGAACTCCCCTTCACCCCAACCAATTACCAGCCCCCAGGGACAAGCCCCGACCGCTCCGAGCCAACCCGACTCTTTTCATCTCTGTCCTGTGCTGTTGTAGTGGATCAGAGCTTGCTGCTGCTGCAACTATTGCACCTGCTGTGGAAACTGTAACGTATTGTGTCAGTTTAACTGTTTGAGGCTAGCATTCCTAAAGAAACAGCTGTATCCACTGACATACAAAAAAAAAAAACAGTTACCCACTGACCATCTGATATCTCAAGCCGAAAAATTGCCAGAAGTGGCATATAGGAAACTACTTTCTACTTCGAAGGACAGCTGAATAGAGAGCAGCAGCAACAGTTCTTATGACTGATGAAACACCAGTTAATTCCTGTTAGATATTCTGTATAAAGCTTCCAATGAGCTGTGTTTCACAAAGCCAGGGGACGACTTAACCAAAATCAGTGTTTCGTCCCTCTATTCCTACTGTGGTCTCAATCAGTCGTTTATCTGCTGAACCTTCTTCAGTCGCCATCGCCTTCCTTCATGATGGATCATCTGGTCAGACTCCTGAAGTAAGAGTGTACAGGGTAGAATGCTTTCTTGTAAATAATGAGTATTTGAAACGAAATCTGTGCATGGCACGATGATAACTCCATCTTGAAAAGGGCCAGATTTTGAAGTTTTTCTCAAAAAATGAAAAAGTATTACACGGCTTTTCCGCCTAAAGGCTCCACTTAAGGCAAATTATCATTTACCTTTCGAGGGCTGCCAGATCATTAGGCAGGGACATTAAAATCAGCCACCGCAGCACCAGAGGGGGCCAAAGTGAACCAGTGCCCGGTACATAGCTGAGCATGCGTGTGTATGCGCGAGTGACTGTGTGTGTATATGTGTGTGAGGAGGGTTGGGGGGGGGGGGGGGGAGCATGCATTTGTGTATATGTGTGTGTGATGACATCAAAGCTTCCAGCAGTCAAGGGTTTGCCATGTGTCCAGAATCATTTGACATGAGCAGATGCATCATTAAAACCTTGCCACACGCGCAGTTTCCTGTGCCAGACACCACAGCCATTCTCACTCTCATAGTCATTAGCAGTCTTCTTTATTCCGTCTCTTCTCCGTGTCTCACATACGTTCTACAACCATGTGCGGATCCAACGAGGTGAGAAATCTATTCCTCTTTTGCTGCTCTGGCCTTTTTTAGGGTCATGGGACTTTCAGCATGTACCTGTCAGTCAACCAAGCTGCTCGATGACTTGGGCATGTGACTCTTTTCCCATTTTTTTTTCTTGTTCTTTCTTCCCTTTTTTTTCTTCTGGCCAGACGGTGGCATCCAAACCTCCTCTCATTAAATCAAACTGACTGGTCGGGTGTGTGGCGTGGCCAGTGACCACCTTCTGATGTTCAGCCAGGGATATGTGAAGGGACAGACCTTACCTTCTTCTAAGGGGCTGGCATATGGCCCCAGCACAGCTGCTTTACACCTTCCCCTTCTCATCTTCGTCCCTCCCTTAAATCGCTCTGTGTTTGGTCCTTCTCCTCCTCCTGGTCAATGCTACTGTCAAGCCTGGAATCCAGACTGGTGTGAGCACACACACATACACACACACCCAACACAGACCCAGCTGTTTAAGGAGCTACTACCAGACATCGGCGGTCACCACCTTTTTCTCCTAAGGAAAAGGATGTTGTGTCTGTGTAAGTCATGTCTCACTATAAAACAAGACTTCCAGGTTTAAAATAACAACTCCAACATTTCCAGGTGAAAGGACAAAGCAAACTCTCCATTGTGGAAAGGGAGAAAAAATGTCCACCGAGTGGTGATTTCTTAACAATGAAGTTAAAAAATATCTTTGGAGGTACACCTGAACAATACAGCAGGAAGGGCTGGGGTGAATACTGCTGGGAAAAGAAGAGCTGGCGCAAGGATCAAAGAGCGGCATTGTCTTTAAATGATCCAGACTGTAAACACAAAACATGGGTGCTCTGAGAATGAGCACAATCTATCTGTCTATTTATCTACCCATAAGGCCTGTAAAGCTGTACATTTCAAAGCCTTTTCTTCAAACATTTAAGCAAGGCTAGGTTTGTCCTGACAAGCTTTGATTTTAGTTTAATATTACAGCTTTTTAAATTTATTTTAATTACACATGCTCACATTTACAATCAAATTCTGCTTCCTGTTTGCTACCTCAACTGAAATTCAAGAACTGAAAGTTTAATTTAAGTAAAAGCAAAAAGCCAACTTAAAAAAAGATATCTTAAATAAGTATTTCAGATGATAATTTTCTATCCAAACCACCACAAACCCGCCAGGTAATTAAGAGCACAACCATCAATGATATATGTTCATGTGTCATTAAGGTCAGGAACAGAGGCAGTGAGGAGAGATGCTTTATCAGAGCACTAGATAGACAACAAGGACCGAGAGACCTCTAACCAGCCCTATCCAGCCGTCAAGAGCTCGCCGCAGCTACTCTCTCCTCCGTCTCCTTTACAAGGAGATGAACTCCTGGGCACAATTAAGAAGTGCACTCTGAGGACTTTCCTGATGTTCGGTTATAAACTACAATGTGCCTCACATTTCAAAGACAGCAGGTTTTTACTAGGCATGGAAAGCGTGTCGCACACCATACTTTACATGAGTGCCGAGTTTCAGCCGAGCAGTGCTCAATTGCACCTGCAATAAACAGCAGATTTATGGAAAATATTTTAATCGTTTTGCCTCTGTCAATGCCACAGTTTCAAATTAATTATTGATTAATCACTTTCTTTTTAAGCAAAAATGCAGACAAGCAATATGAAAGCACAGCAGGGAGAAAAAAAAAGATTATACCCCCAATTCAGGTTGGTTCCAATCATTCATAACCGTTGTATTGACAAATACCAACTTGCTAATCACTGAGCTCGAGAAATAAAAATGGTCAGCATTTCCCCCTGGACACACTAAAGCTGAAATATATCAGTTGTCTTTAACAAGCGAATCTCAGAGAACTAGAGTGAGGAGAAAATAAATCCTCTATATGTGTGTGTGTTCGTCTGTCTGTATGCATGCAACCGAACAAAACCCCAAAGCGTAACATCAGGACTCATGAAGGCATATGAATGGATGCAGTGGGCAGTACGGACCCCCGGTGCTGCTCTGGTGTGGTCAAACCAGAATGAAAAGGTCAAGGTAAATTTTAGAGCATGCAAGGAGCTTTAAAATATTCACGGTCAGCTTTTTAGCACATGTGGCCACTCCAGACGTAATGAGATGGGAGTAGTAAATATTTGCTGGTGGTCTGTACCATTCCCATGCGCTGAAGCTTATTTTGAATACTGAGGATGCTGGGGAGGCAAGTGGAGGGGGCACCTGATAACTAATTAGTACATTTGCACAAATAATTAGAATGATTGATTGATTTTTCACAGAGAGGCGTGGGAGACATGTCAAATGAAGATGGTCTGCTGTTAAGGCCTGACTACTGGTGGTCCGTCTGAAATCATCATTCTGAGCATATGCTGATAATAGGAAATGAGACAGACAGATGACATTAAAGACAGTAGAAAGACAACTTCTCCCTAGAGGTACACTTTGTGAATTGTTCTTGGGGAAAAAACGGTCATCTTCAAATAACTCTATAAACCTATAACTTGTTCAAAAAATATCTAGGGTAATTGTAAGGGTTTAAAGAGAAGATGTATTTTTAGCACTGTACATCCAAAATCAGAGTATTTCAGGCAATTCAAGATTTGAGACCACCGAGACCATTGGAGACTCTTCACTTAAGTAGGCCCGCACTTAATCTGCACACTTTTACTTTTTTACCAGTTGTGAGGGACAGTGTTGAATTCAGCAGCATGGAAAATCCAGTATTAAATCTCAAAAATCAAAATAATTAAATCTTTTTATGAACAATTAAATCAGTCAATAAATAAGAAGACCTTGGCAAAAAAATGAATGTGTTTAAAACAAATTTGTTTCATACTAAGTATAGTTCAAATCTATTAACATATTTTCTGACACATTTAGCTCGAGGTTGACTACTATAAATATTATAATTACACTTTATTTGGAGTACTAGTTATTCACAGTGCTCATTTCTTAACATTCAGCCTAAAACGTGTTTGGATACACATTTTAGACCCTCTGCTAACTATAAGTAACTTTGTAACTACACTACAGTGAAAAAACAAATATACTTTGAATGATATTTATTTTATGTTCAGTATACTAAAAATACATTTTCATATTTATGTACTTAATAGAATGCCATCCAATTGTACTTTTAGTATACTAAACTGGTATACTTAAAATCTGCTAAATTGGAACAACTAATTTTGTACTTAATGCACTTTAATTGTTCCTAAGTAGTGCTGAAGTCCAAGTAAAGACATACTTAGTATTTGCTAAATTGGAACTATTGCAGGAATACGTTTGGTATGCTATATATTTTGCAATATTAAAGTGTAAAACTGCAAATAAAATGTAAATGTTTATATATATATATCTCAGTAGGTCTCGAGTTATGTCATTTAATTTGTGAATAGATTTGAGCTAATTCTCATTCATTTGCAACCACTAACTAGAGTACTAGAGTAGACTGTTAGGGTTAGTGGAATAGGTTGACATATACCTCGTTATTTTATACAATAAAATGTTAAAAGTTATTAAGCAGAAAGTCTGATAATACTGCTAGTTAACATGTAGTTGCAATATTACTTACTGTAAGTAGAATGTCTTAAGTGTTATACTGTGTTTTAATGTCACTTTTGATTGGGATTATATGATCTTTGAATAATATCTCTCTTTACATGCAAGATATTTAAAGCGTACCTGAAGTAAACTTGCAATAGATCCACTTTAGCACAATCAAATATGCTTCAGTATATCTTTAATTGAACTTCAGCACTACTTTCATTTCAAAATTGGATAGGGAGTTGGACTTGTAACCCGAAGGTTGTGGGTTCGAATGCCAAATCCTGCAGGGATTGTAGGTGGTTGGAGTGAATAACCAGCGCTGTCTCCACCTTCAATACCACGACTGAGGTGAGACCCTTGAGCAAGGCACCGTATATTTTAGTATATTTAAAAAAGGAGCTTATAAGAGTAACATAAATGACAAGAGTTAGAACTGGCACAAGAGCTTTGTATGAAGTTCTGCAGCAACAGATTCAGTGCAAGCCTTCTCGTGAGATGAGTCACTAGGTAACAGCGTCTAATTTAGAATAAGTGCAAGGTTACTTCAAATTACGATTTGTATTTTGATTTAAAACCGAAGGGCTCCGGGCTGTAATGCCTTGCTATTCATCTGAGTGATGTTTGTTGTGCCTTGAGCAAAGCATTTAAAACCCAACCTGCTCCAAGGGCACAACTATATGACATGGTTTCCGCAGTCTCGTGGTAAATGCAAGCAGCTTCTTTTTTTCTTTAGTAAATATTCCACACAGCCCATTACCAACAGTCGAGTCTTGCGGAATGCATATAAGGCCACGTTCTATTCCTCTCCCCCGCTGCAGAAACGTGCACGCGGGCTGACGCGCCAGTCTCTTAACATCAGTGTGAACACACACATTACGCTGAGCAAATAGATATTCTCTCTCATTATCCTGTCTTTTAAAGTAAAGGAGAGGCAGGCTGTTTGTGGTGGCCGCACGTAATTTCCCCCTCATACAGAATTCAAATATAGACAGTTAGGAAATAGGAAAGAGGGACCAAAAGGAAGAGAAAACGAGAATGAGAGAGAGAGCCTGGGTTGATTTCTCCATCAAGTCCTTTTTGTTGGTAGCGAGCAGACATGGGAAAGATTCGTCTTCATCTTCCTGGCTGGCACTTACCGGGTTACTGTAACTGACACCTCGCTAGTTATTCGAGGGCCTCTGCGAATCTAAAGCATGCCATGAAATTCTTCAGCACTTTGTATAAGTCACTGAGTGTGTTTTTTTTGATGGCGAGGAAAGGTGGAGCGAAGGAGAGGAGGGCAGCATGGGTAGGGAGAGGTGAAAAGGACGTAACTGAAATAGAAATGTGAATTGGAGAGTAGGGGAACATAAGGAGGAGGGGTAGATAAGAGTATAATCCCTCTTATGTCAGGGACAGACTGGAGAGAGACAAGATTAGGCGATACCTACCATACCGTTACAATTAGTCTCAGCCTTGACTTAGTGCTCACATTGAATGCCTCTCTAACAGGGTCAAGGAAAAAATGATTTAAACGTCTATATTTGTGCACAATTTGTCTCTGTCTCTCTGTATTTTAGCAACATCTGGCAGTAGGAGATTTAGGTTAGACAAGTAATTAGTGCCACGTATTTGTCCTAAAGACAGGTGTATTTTCATTTAAAAATCACTTCATCACTGTGCTGGAGAGCAGCCGGCACACACACACCTCCTCACCTTGCAAGTTTTACAATGACAAGTTTGTGTGGGTTGATGTAAACTTGAAAGGTAAGCTGCAAAAGACTATAGCGTAGCTTTAAACAAAGCATTGAGATTTAGCAGGGCTGTCAAACAGACACCGTCAGCTGGTTATACGATGATGCATTAGTTGAACTTCACAGACTGCTTTTAACATATCTGTTCATTTACATCTACAGTAAATATATACGGTACTGTTTAAAAGTTTGGGGTCAGTATGATTGTTAAATGCTTTCCGAGCAAACATAAAGTAAAAACTATTATAAAAAAAATATATTTTAATATTTCAAAAAACAGCATTTATTCCTGTGACAGCCAAGCTGAATTCTCAGCAGCTATCACTTCAGTCTTGAGTTTCCCATGATACTTCAGAAATCAATTTAATAAGCTTTTTTGGTGGTTTTTTTGTTTGTTAGTTTTTTTAGAATTACATTTTCTTCCCAATGTTTACAATAGTTACCCCGCTTAATTATGTGGATTATGTGTTACACTTACATTTTGATTAACTGAAAGTGCACTCCATTGTTACTTTTGACCATGTTTACGCTACAAAATTAAATCGTACATGTATAACAACAACATGATATAATATATAAGGGTTTGAGTGAGCACATTTTGCATTATTCTTGACTTGTATTGCAAATGTCTACCCAACAAACATTTCTTTTAATTAAAGCCCTGCATGATGTTTAATAGGGGGTCTTTTTTTTTATTCTGATTGTAATGAAGTATGAATTTGCATATTGTATACAGACAGTAAATGGATAAAATATGAAGCGTCACAGTCCCTTCCATTAATACAGGGTCATTGCTCTTTCTCCCTCAGATCTCAGTTTAGTGCCCCCTCTCCTTCACTGACTAATCATGTTGTTTGTTTCCATCGTAACTTTTCCAGATTGAGTGCTGAAGTCTTTTAAAATGGAAATGTACTTCATCATGGTCATTTGACACTGAGCGCTAATAAATCAAGGCCAGTCCTCTTCTACTGCGAATTAAAGTAAAACAAACAGCAGAGGAGCGTTCCTCTTTACTGGACCTAATGGAGGTCACATTCACCCGCACTATGCAATTAAACAGACTACAGAACAAAAGCTCTCTCCCTCATAGCATTTCTTAAAAAGGGACGGTGTTATGTTCCAAGACAAATACATATCTATGAAAGTCTTACCTGTCCAAACAACATCTCACATTATATCGGATGAAACTGACTGGAAAGATATTAAGGATTCGACTAAATTCACTGAAACAATACACAAAACACTTTAGCCTATAAAGTACAATAACAAATCCATCTAACGAAAATATTTCATGACAGAACTGTGCAGGCAGCCCGGCAAAAAAAAAAAAAAAAAAAGTCTAAAGAGCAATAAGAAAACAACAAGATCAATTGTAATTCAACTCGTTCCTCTGAATGGAATTATCAGCACGCAAAAAGAAAATTCAAAATATTCTTCGCTGTATAGGCTCAATCAAAATATTCTGATCCTTGTTACTGAATCTGAATATGTATGAACGTATCAAATATGCTGCATTTATTTTGAATATTTAATGAGATATAAAATATAAGTCTATTTCGGCAAACTAATAAAATCAGTCTTGTATGAATGTAACATAGAACGAAAAGAAATGAAAGAGGGAAAGGGTGGAAAACAAAAAAGACAGACAGAGAGAGAAAAAGAGAGAGAGGAGTCGGAGGTTCATCAACATTCAATGACAGAATAACACGACCATACTTCCCCACATCAAGAGCAGTCAAAATATCAGTGTGCATATCTAAGCATCTGCACTCCCTCCATCTATCTCTCGCCCGCCTCGCCTGTGTCCAATCACACAGCGGTCCCTCGCAATAAAACAAATTAACTGATTAGACATTTTAATTTCAGTTGTCTTTGACCTTGTAGAATATATTACTGATGTCTACATTGGCGGAGCGATAATACCGAGCTTTTTGGTGGAAACCGAGCTGCCCTATTTTCACCTTCTAAACGGCAGATCTGCAAACAGGTTGAAGTACACGCACGCATACAAACATGCACAGACCTCCCCTCCTAATACACAGCATGCTTCCCTTTCCCCCGCTCCGAACACCCCCCTTCTCCCTCCAGGCGGCCGGCAGTGGAAGGGTTAAGCAGGGAATGCATTAACAAAAGAAAATTATAGCGTAAACAGTTCATAAAATCTCACAGCCCCCGATGTCGCGCTAGATCATTAAATTTCTGCAACAATTAGACCTTTTCTCACGGCGGCAAATTGGACCCGTTGCCATGGCAAATCTGAGCCCTTAAGTCATATATCTTTGATTGCGGAAAGGTCAGACGTAGACAGCCTAATAACTCAGGGGGCTGTTTGACAGATTTCATCCGAGCATGATCACATAACAGCACAAAACTATGTCGGCAGTTGTTAAAAGCAGGGAGGGGTCAGGGAGAAGGTTGAGGTTATGGAATGTTTGAGCTTGACTGAGCACAGCCTGATAATGTGCCCGACCGCATTTAAATCCACAGAAACGCCGTGCGTCTGTGTGCGTGCACCCGTGCTTCGACGGGGGCCGTTCACACACGGACGGGTTTCGGTCCTCCTCGGCAGTTTTTAGGAGGCGAAGTGGTGTTTGAACGCGGCTGAGGCAACGAAAGGAAGAGAACTGCTGGCAAGCGATGGCAGCCTGTTGAGAATACAATGATTTAGCATGATTTATTTAGATGATGTCGCACACCCCCGATCACACACACATATGGTTGGGGAATTGTGCGGAGCAGCTTAGTGTAAGATGGCATCAAGCTAAAATCTATGAGCTCCACTCACTAATGACCTTGACATGTAAACTTTGAGGGAACAATAAGCTCTCTTTACTCAGCTAACGGCATTTGAGTGTGATTTTAGGAGTAATCCTTAACCCTCCCCTGTAGGCTTTGCTGGCATTTCAGCTGCCTTTCCCACAGGTGCCTGAAAAGCAGTGGCAACAGCGCCATCTGCTGGGTGGAAGAGGGAACTTAAACGGTACGGTGTGCCATCTTAAAAAAGAGGTGGATAAATGATGCTGTGGCCAAGTGTAATTAAGTTTCAGTGTGTGTGTGTGTGTGTGTGTGTGTGTGTGTGAGAGCCTAGTTGTTGCTTGTCTTTGTGCGTGACTGAAATACACTTTCCCCGTCCCCAGACCTAGATATCAGGGGCCCTTGGGAAAGTGTGACAATGAGAGTGTGCACTTGAGTGAGTTAATGTGAGGGTGGCTCAGCTGGACAGCAGATGTCTACCTCTCTGTCTCCTAGTTTCCACCTCCCTCTGACTCTTTCCTCCTCATCTCTCACCCTTTATCCTCTCTTCTCAGCCTCTGTAAGTCAACTGGTACAGTGCTAGCAATACCAAATTTCCAGGGAACATAAATACTCAAACACAGAATACATGACATCCAAAACAACTTAATGTGCATTCAGAGTGTGTTTAAAAATGCTTTGAATGCACTTTTACTGTTTTTAGAATAACAAAAAGATCTACTTATAAGAAGTCCCATAAAGAAAGTTCATTACTCTTCAAATAGTTGGGTTCAGTATTTAAGTACACGGATACTTTTTTTTCCAATAAAGACATATTAAATACAGTAAATACAGTATATAAGTACATACTATGGGGGCAGTCATGGCCTAATGGATAGGGAGTTGGACTTTTAACCCAAAGGTCGTGGCTGAGGCTGTCCACTGTTCTGTGTGTGTGTGTGGGGGGGGCACTTGGATGCTGTGTGTGTGCACTTGGATGGGTTAAACGCAGAGCACAAATTCCTAGTATGGGAAACCATACCTGGCCACATGT
>JAUMHP010000223.1:20228-34965 GCA_032361065.1 Enteromius trimaculatus | reverse complement strand
CTTTTAAGATATAACATAGATCATTGTAGCAATAGGAGGCAATAAGAGGTATATGGAAAAAAAATATTTTTAATTTTAGTTTTTGAGGACAGTAATATGTTCAATGCAGAATATTAAATTGGGTTATGTATTGTACTGTATGCATCCTTAGCTATGAATACTAATGAGATCAGACTGGTGATGTGATTGCTGTCTGCATTTACCTTCTATTTTGTGCACAGTTCATTTCTATGTGTTTGTGTCAGAAAAGCAAACACACCGACTTCATAACGGCCACAGCCACTAAGAAATCTGGCATAATTGCTAAGCCTGATACCCTGATCTCTATGATAACCAAAGAAAGGGGAATGATCTCTGTGATAGTGAGTTAAAACACTCACTAATTGGTGCTTTTGGCATGCGCCAAATGATCTAATGGCACCAGAATGTTTGAATACTTAAAAGAGCTGCTTTTTTCTCTAAGAGGTGGCAGGCTGTATAAATTGCAGCACAAACCAAACACAGCAGAGACCATGACCACATTGGTTATTTACAAATGCAAGGAAGCGGTCATTTTTTGTTTTTTCAGTCATATCTAAAACAGTACAAGAACTGCTAAGATCAGGTCCTTTCCGCGGTGTTCTGTTGAGCAGGCTTGAGTCATATCTTCAGGCAAAGCAAGGTTTATGTGTCTGCTTGTCTGTATCAAAGTGCCGTTACAGCACACATATAACGTTACTGTTCCTAAGCCCATATTTAACAGATAAAAGCTAGTGTGTGCGCGTTGCAAAAATGAGTGTTTCCACTAACTCATCCGCTGACCTGTACACCATCTGACCGACCTTTCCATCGGTGTTCTGCTTCTGAACATCATAAATCAGCATGAGGGGGCCGTCTCCTGTCTTCCAGCTCAGCTCGGAGCCGCTGCCCGAGGTGCTCGCCGGCCCGTCAATGCGGTCCGTGCCTCTGCCACCGATGAATCACATTAGGAGGATAATGAACCATTTAATGACCTGTGTGTTGATTTATCAGACGCTCTGGAGAGGGCAATTTAAAAATATAACGCCATAAGTCACTGAGTCGCTGGCCGACATGTCTCGCTAAGCCTTTCATGGCCTCCACGGCCTCCCATTGTCCGAGCGTTAATCAGCGTGTGTTTAGGGGACGCAGAGCTGCGGAGTCGCGGCCCACTTCTCATGCAGGGAAGCGGTCAGTTTTACACCCCCTGCCCAGTCTCTCCTCTCCTTTCCGTGGTGACATATTGAGCCCTGGCAGAGTGAGACAGGGATATTTCTAGCTTCTGCTCAGAGCACTCCTCTATGGACTGCTCATCATTAGGATGAGAGATCTGACACAGCATGCAGCTGCACTGGGAGATTTCATATGCTCCTCAGGGCTAAGCTTACTAAATTGCCTCTGCCTGTTGCTTGTGGAATAAATACAGCTCCGTGAGACGTATTTTTGAAATCCTAAAAGACGGTTCTGCTCGTACAATTTTGTCTGGACCAAAATAGGAACATGTTGCATTTACATACACGTTTGTGTTTTTCACAGATGCTTTATTACTACAAAAGTGTGTGTGGAGTTTTGGAGTACTGAGACAAGATGAAGAGCAACTACTGCTGTGCAGTGCAAATTCTGAGAAGGGTAAAATGATGGTTATTTTCGTCAGCTATACCTCATTAGCTATAGCAATCTGCCCGTTTCAAGTAAGACAGATAAAGTGGTGTGGTATAAGATTTACAAACAGTTGATTGTTGAATTAATTACCAAGAGAAAAAAAGAAGTTTGTATGTGTGGTTCAGCAGTACAATATCCAAAATCTTTGTCCTTGGTGGGCCTTTTTGTCCTTGTGAGGAAAACCGCTTATAAACAGAATGAAAGTTTTATGTGAGGTGTAGCTTTAGGTATGTTGTTGGGGTAAGGGTATAGAAAATTCTGTTTGTACTGTATAAAAACTTGGAACGTCCTCATAAAACATGGAAACCAACATGCATGTGTCTACTAAAGTGCCGATCAGTTCCACTGACTTTCACTTACACACATGCAAATGTGGGAGAAAGGAAACACAAGAGCATTTAAATTCCACATTGTTTTTTTCACTTTCGTGTTTTGTGAGTGGGTATCACATGAAGATGTGTGGCCAGTAGAATACTGAAAAAAAGAATGCAAGCTTTCAATCTGCAGGATTTGAGTGTTGAGGAAGTAAATTGAAGTAGATATCTGTTGCATGCTGTATGTTTTATGTATAATTTGTAGAATTGCAAGAGAGCATGATGTCATATTACAACTGCTATCCAGTGTCCTTTCTCACAGTCTTTACTGGTAAATTACCAATAAATTACCCTTAAGAGATCGTGTGGGAACAGGATTTATACCATTGAATTCATTCTGGTATATACCAGTATGAGAAATTGTAAATTACCAGTAAATGACTGGTAATATGCTCTGTGTGAACACAGGACAAGATACTGGTATGAGCATGATCTCAGAACGCACTGACATCAGATATCTAGTCTGGGCTTTGTAACATTCTGATGTAGATGATACACTTACTCTGTTCTGTGCAGTTTGGTTTGAAGTTGTCTAATATGATGTCTCTGGGCCTGCATGAATGTTCCACAAAAACATTCTGACCGTGTATGTTTACAAATTATGTCACAAAATGTGCTGTTATTTTGATGTGTGAATGATGCTTTACCTGTAAAAAGACGAAATATCATTGCCTGTGTGAACAGCACTTTTTTGTATTCACTGGTAAGGTCTAGAGAAATCATAACACAGAGAATTTCTGTGCTCCTAAATGCTTCGATCAGAATGCGACCAGACAATCACAACGTTGCGATTCATACAGTGGCAGTCAATTTGGTCTCTCTGGGCATGGAGACCACAGACTTTCATCCTATAGATGAAAAAATGTAAACATTCGTAAAAGTATCATCTTTTGTGTTCCACAGAAAGAAAAAGTCATAAGTGAGTTTTGTTTGAGTATCTTTGCATCCGATTGTGAGATCTGAGATTTTATTCAGGTGCTGAGGGTTGAGCAGATGAAAGTGAATGGGTGAACTGGATAACTGGATCCTGTGGCCAGGATGGATGTGGTTTGATCTTACAAGTAGAAATATAAGTTTGAAGCATATTGGCTTCAATCAATCATTAAATTTCCTATAATCTCTCTTTTTTTTTTTAAATAATGAT
Organism: Enteromius trimaculatus; assembly: GCA_032361065.1. Lineage (NCBI taxonomy): Eukaryota > Metazoa > Chordata > Actinopteri > Cypriniformes > Cyprinidae > Enteromius > Enteromius trimaculatus. Next base: position 31,788 of record JAUMHP010000223.1, on the reverse strand, counting down.
GAAAAATGAATACACTTTGTGGAAGATCTAAAATATTACTTATAGGTCACAATTATGTTACCTATGTTTATATACAAGCAAGTAAAGCAAAACATCAGACGATATGACCAGTAATGTTTTGATTGCACTGAATTTGAGGTCCACGCACCGTACAGATCTAAATCAGCTCTGCGCTTTCTTAATACATATTTGCCATTGTCTTTTGATTTAGCTTCATGTGTATTTAAAAGGCTATTGCTGTTTCCCAATTTATATATTACGTATCCTAAATAGTATCCAAAATTAGAGTTTGCGTTTCCCAAATCATTGTACGTTGAATAAAGTATCGCAAAGATAGCCAGGTGGTTTACTATTTCTGGAGTTCAAAAAAGAGATTAATGCATCCTAATATAGCCCACAGCTGAGTATTTGGTTATAACTACAAGTATGAATAGAAAGTGTTAAACAAATGATAGCTAATGTGGCAGATAAGTGTTAAAACTACATGTGGCAGATATGAGGTTAAATAAAGGGATTTCAGTGATTTTAATATTAAGTCAAACTATTTATCCAATGCTATCTACATTAGCCTATATTTCATTCTCAACAACATTGTGAAATTTTATCAAGATACGTTTACATTAACTTTCAAATGCATCATTATGCAAACACATGAGGAGAGCTCTCCGCTTAAAAGACCCATGACTGGCAGATCAACACGCTGCTTCATTTCTCCCTGATACGGTATGAAATGAAATGTGAAATGTTAACAGTGAGCGATGTTTGACAGGGCACTTTAACCAGTGACAGGATCCACATAACTTTGCGACAGCGTTGTCTGTTAAATTAGCAATTATAATAAAAACGTATGTCTAAAAGCGTCTTCTATTAAATCAAAAATATAACGTCTCTTTAACGTATTCTGCTGATTAGAAGTAACATTGCACCAACATATCTACTAAGTCTCAATAGAGTGCTAGCAGAATATTAGTAGACTGGTAGGGTTAGGGTTAGAATAGGTTGATATGTACTTGCAAAGTTACTTACAGTCAGTAAGCAGTCAGTCTTTTGGGAGACTTTCACAATAAAGAGTAAGCAGATATTAATTAGAGAGTGTACTAATATTCTAATGAGAGTTAGTTGTCATGTAGGTGCAAAGCTACTTTGCTAAAGTGTTACCAAAATATGTACCTTTTTTCTTTTTTTTTTAGGGCATAGAAATAAAAGGTGAATTTGGGAAACAGCATATACTTGAAAGAGCAAAAATTGAATCCAAAAATGCACCTGCTAATTCTCCAAGTCAATTTATTTTGCAGTTTACAAACATATCTACAGTATTTGGTCTTATTATTCTTCCTCACCAAGTAATGGCATCAGTGCATTGTTTTTAATAATCAGGGAGCTTGATGCTATTAAGTCTTTCAGAATGATTTATTTTCAGGTTTGCAGCCCGGTCATAAGGTCCCACCAGAATGAATCGGGCAGAAAAGGATTTGCTTATAATCCGCAGGATGTCACACATACAGAAAACTAGTCAAACATACTCTGGACCAACAACTAATGTAATTTTCAAAGTCACTTGTACATCCATTAAGGAAATAGAAGAGCATTCAATCTGAAGATTACACTCTTATACCTTTTGTCCTCATGTCCTAGGTCTCAGTTTTAATGTCCACAGTCCTAAATCTGATCTGAGTTCATTCAAGGAAACCTGGCTTGCTGCACTCTTCTCCATAATGCAAATATTCCCAGCTCAGCACTCAGAGAATCAAATATAATACGTTTTGTTCTCCATGAGAGATACTTTTATGGTATGGGGCGTGTCTATTACAGGGAAAATGAAGTGATTTTTTTTTTCTTTTTTTTTTTCCCTTTTTGCCAGTGTCCCACAGAGAATTCCATCTTGTGCTGGAGGACAGACTATCATTCCGGCAAATAGCATCATGAAAGCCAAACTGTAAAAGGACGTGGCTAACTGGTAGAGGACACAAAATATAATTTAATAAGAGGCCACTGTGGCCAATGTTTGTGCCCCCTCCGTCCTTTGCAGCTATGGCAATTAAGTAAAGCACAACATATGATGAATCAGTCAGTAGGAATAAGCTAAAAGTGCTTCAAGTGGAAAGGAAATACAAGAGATACTCTGCTTGTTTGTGCTGAGACTTAGCTTTTGTTCACATGCTTATTTTAAAAATAATAAATTTAAGGATTTATACCTATATGATTAAAGGGCCACAGGTTAACAAAGAAAGGTTTGTTCACTCAAAGGACACATAATGCAAGCAACAATTTTATCATCTTGATGTTAAAGAGGATGAAGCTTTAGTGCTCTGTGGGTGCCTGTTCTTTTTCTCAAGATTCTCAAGAATCACATATGCATGTGAAAATATGCATATGCAATATTTAATAAAATATAAATAAATGAAATTAAAATATTTAACACAGTTGGTAAAGAGGTTTAAAGCATTTAACAATGCAAAAAGCTCATCCATGAGAAATTTAAGGACATCAAGAAATAATTCTAGATTTAACCAATATCACCTGCAAATGTGATGTTGTGTTGAAATTCAGAACTGCAGCACAATTATATGACATGCTTTTCAACAGTGTTGGGAAAAGTTACTTTTAAAAGTAATGCATTACAATAGAGCATTACTCTCTAAAAAAGTAACTAATTACTTTTTATGGAAAGTAATGCATTGTTACTTCCACGTTGCATTTTAAAAATGGGCAGAGCTTGAATGTTTGTTTTTAATATAAGATGTTCTAAATACCAAATACCTAAAAGTGTCCCCGAAAGTGTCTCAGGCTGAAGAAAAAGTAAATTCACACACGTAAAAATACAGAAGGAAAAAAACCAAAAAAAAAAAACAATTAAGCACATAAGTTAGTTTTACATTTGTGTAATGTATTCCTCATAATGTAATCATATTCTGAGTTTATTTTAATTAATTTTGATGAATACTAAATCTGTATTTTTGAGATTGAGATGAAGAATTGCACTTGTCAAAAAATATATATAGGAAAAAAAAAGTAACTCCGTTATATTATTATAAAGTTAAAAAGTAATGCGTTACTTTACTACTTTACTTGGAAAAAGTAATATTGTGTAAGTCGTGTTATTTGTAATGCTTTACCCCCAAGACTGCTTTTCAAATATTTCAAGATATTTTGAGAAATGAATATGGAGTGATTCGTGTTTTAGATAAGAGTATTATCTATTTTGCCAAACAAAACATCAGGTGCATCTTAAATCACATGTTCTCAGACTAGGTGCTGTACTTCTGAATAAATAGAAATTATGTTCTTTTCAAGTGCTGTCTTTATCCAGCCATATGAAAAATAGGGAATGAGTCACCTGATTTGATGTTTGAACAGAAAAACTAATCACCAGTTGCTCATATCTGCAGCCGTTTTCATTTTATATTTTTCAGATTATATATTAGTGCGACGTGCAGTATTTGATCCAGACGTTATAACATCTGGACATTTGCCATGTCATGTGAACAGTGATGTGATCAGTTAGTACGTTTTTGTCATGATGAAAACTGAGGCGTTTGGATTTAAAAGCAAACTATTTATTGAGAACACAGGCAGGGTCTTAACAAGCAGAGTCAGTGACGGCAAACAGGGACATAAAAGACATCAGAATAATCCAAAATCCGTAGCAGAGGTCAGGCGATCGGCAAACGTACTTCAAGGCTAGGTGAGAGCGAGAGACCGGGGCAGGAGATGTGGAGAATGGAGAACAGGAAAACACGGAGAACACAGAAGGCTTACAGAGGAAGAAATGCAGGATACATCCACAATGATCCGCCCATGTCCAAAGACAAACGGGTCCTTAAATACACTAGATAATGAGACAAAGGGGAGGAGGAACTAATGAGAAACCATGGAGACAGACAAGCTGGGAGGAGACGTAAGTTCATAATAAGAGTCCTTAGAGAACAGAGATACAAACAATGACATATAGATGGGACTGGGGATGGCACCTCCAGCTGGACTGTTACAGTTTTATCACTTCACTGCAACCTGTCCTCCAACCAATATGCCTGTGTAGGCCATTTGTCCAAATCCCTGAAATATGACCCATCAGAGCATATACTGTACTACATTTGCGCCCCTATCGGCAATAGGACTGGTAGAGCATTGAGTGACGCTTGTAATCATGTGATCATGCGATTATTGGTTCAATCCCAGAGAATGCATGTGCTCATAAAATGTTATAAATCATGATTTTGCACTATTTCTGTAAGGGGTCGGTTTAGGAGTGGTTTATATGTGGTCATTCATATAAATTATCTAGTAAAACATGTAAAAATAACATTAGATTGGTGAAGTCCACAGATTGCATTAAAATAAACATGCATTTTGATTCGTAATGACAATCATACGTAATTTCATTTGACACAATATTATTATGTTTACTCCCACTAGAGGGGGCGTAACTTTAAAATGTAAATATAGGTCATAATAAGATGCTTGCACAAATTACCTATAGAGTTATTTTTTTATTTATTTTTTTTTTGGAGGACTGGCTCAAATAGGCTATCCATGTATTTTGCAGACTATTATTATACTACATTATTTTTACATACTTTTGTAGTAGGCAAATATATGATTCCTGATGCAACAACAGTCATTTGTCTGGTCCTCAATGCATCAGCATTTTTTAATGTATTAATTGAATTAATGATTCAGGGACTCCCTGAAAAAGATGGTCACTTGTCACCACCTACTGGTGTAACAATATAATCTGCAGAAATTCCTGCCACTTTAAAGATCAAACACAGACAAGCAGAATGCTACAAACAGTGCAAAAGATAGTAACATAATATCAGAAATTCCACTGTTCCTATCAACCAGAGTACCGGAACTAACGATTACATACAGTCATTTTAAAAGCTCCAACAGCTAGTACGCTTGTCTTCACACTCCTCACAGTCTGCAGGGACACAAATGCAGCCCACTCTGTCTGGATCAATGTCCTGAAACATCACCTTGAAATCGATGAGCTTTCTCTGAGTGTTTCTGTCCGTGTTAATGTGCCCCAGGCCATTGACCTGTAAGGTGACAGCGACAGCATGCTCCAGAGATGTCTGCTTCGCTGACACTGGAAAATTCCACTGCAGAGCCCTCCACGTATTGCTTCTCTCATAGACTTTTAGCTTCTCACACTTCTTATAACAGCCAGGTCTTGAAGAACATTTATTTTCAGCAGACCTCTTCCACAAGAGCACAGCCAAGTATGAGATGAGAGGTGTGTGTAGTTTAACAGCACACCTTGCTTCAACATTTTGGATCTGAGTGGGGTGACACGTGACGCTACATGCTGTTCTCTGCATTTTCAAAGAGATACAAAGACGCATATAGTCATTAAATTGTCATTAGGTGATGTAGGCTGGAGTTCAGAGGATGCTCTACTGAATCACACAACCACTGTCTCCAGGGGGAGGCGAATGACTGAATGTTATAGACACGAGGATCACAAAAGGCTGTAATCACATCTGTGTTGAGGCGTGGAGGTGGGAAAAGTATAGGAGGAGGCGGGCTCCTTTGACATGAAGTATTAGCACCCTGCACTCTAAGAGCCACCGCAGCTAAACAACTGTGCAGTCTGCTTAAGGTCTTTCACATCAAATATAGCCGATATATCTGCCGTTTAAAATCAAAATTGCACTCAATAACCAAATTTGATGCAAAAGAGCCTAAACAATACTTCCTTTCATGAGTACTAGCAACCTGGTCTTTTTATTACAATGATATAGGTTCAGAATTTAAATGTCGAACTGTAGTTACACAAGATTTTAACCAGAGTGACTTGCTTTGTCTCTGTACTCTGCGAGCTACTGTACCAAATAAACCTACCGTCTATGAAAACCCATAGATGTGAAGCTAGATATTTGTGATACTAACCTTCAAAAACATATTGACATTGTTTCGAAGTCATAACATGATGTTCTTCAAGTAACTGTGTGAAAATTAAGCTTTATTAATCAAATCTCTCAAATTTGTGTAAAAAGGTTTAAAGGGTGTCAGAGTTTTACTGCCTCTAGTGTTTTACTGCAGTGATATGTACTACATGTCTCAGTAAAAAGTGCACTGAAGATATGTTTATGCAGTGAGAACAGGTAGCATACTTAAGTGTGATGCCTCTATATACAGATAAAACATTCCTTTCATTGGGATAAAAGGTTGTCCGGTAAGAACAGTGTAAGCTTGTAGCAATTAGCGTCCTAACCAGACAGTCAATCTTAATTTTGAGTATGATAACAAAATGTCTAAGAGAGACTTTTGAGCCCAACAAACCATATGGTGTGTGATTTAGAACTCAGTTGAGTAATTTTTTCCCTCCCATTAATCCTAACCTGGATAAATTAAAACCATTCGTACAAATTATGCACGCCAGTTATAGTATCTGCTCTCACAAGACTCCTACATTTTATTACCGTATGTCATATACATGTGGCTGCAGTACAGCTGTGCTGCCTGAGAGCCAGTATTTTGCTTTGTCTCAGCACAGAAACTATCCTCGCGGGAGTTTGTTTGGGGAGTGTGAGAGTTTGGAGTGATGCCAGTGTTTCTAGAGCGCACATAATGCTCCCATCTCATGTCATAACATAAAAATGGCTGTTCATTTCTCTCTGTTGCTCCTCAAGGTAATTCATAGTCACGTCCGTGCCTAAAAAGACAAACAGTGAGACGGCGAGATAAACACTGGGAAACAAGACAAAATATAATCTCTTCTGTAAACAATGGCTCAGTGGATACTGAGGCAGCCAAAGAAACAAGGGACTGCATAAGAGTGTGACTGCAGTATGTGGATGAGACAGGAATTAACCTTTTGAATAATGAGATCAAGGGCTTTGAAACACTAAGAGCCTGCCTGTTCCTGCTGGTTGTTCATTTAAAACTATATATGTATATGTGTGTGTGTATGTGTGTGTGTGTGTTCTTTTATAGAAGTATAATGGTATGAGTCTTTCAAGAAATAAAGGCTTTTTAATAAGCTTTTATGCAAGTAAGAACAAAATGTTCTGTACTTTGTACTTTATTCAACATTATTTAAAGGGATTGTCCAAAAAAATAAGAGAAATAATAATTTAATTAAAAACAAATAATAAAAATTAACTGATGTTCATGTAGCTCTAGGAAAAAGCAAAATGTAATCATTGTCAGTGGCAACTTTTCTGCTAAATGATATTAAGTGCTTTTTGCAAGTAAGTTTTGTCCAAATCTGATGAGTGTGAATCTGGCAATGATTTTTATGTTGGTGGTAATGTTTTGCCGCAGTTCAGAAATGAAATGTCTTGTGAGTTGCCCTAAAATGTTTGATAATAATGTGCCACCTACGCTAAACCCTGAAACTTAAAACCTAAAAATTACATAAATATACATCTGCTGAAACAGCCTTGCCAGTTTTGTCTTGCTGGTCTTTCATCATGATTTTTGTTTCTTGGGACTTGTGCCCCAGGTCAGTTAATTAGCAAGTTTACTACATCTGAAGAGCGATACACAGAGCTACAAGGCAAATATCTCAATAAATAAGTCACTCGTTTATTAGTTCAGTGTACTGTGATAACAGTGTTTTGAGGTCAGAACAACATAATATAGCAACAGGAACAGATAATTAAATAAGTAAATAAGTAAATATATAAATATTCGTTATTGTGAAATGCTGTACTTGGATTTTAACTTTTCATTTCAAACAATTAAAAGAAGAGATTCTCCACATATGATAACTGACAATGCATAACAAATTCATATACTTGATTATGTTGGTCTGTACAGTATTTATTGTGATATTCAGTGCTTTCAGGTTAAGAGTTCAATTACTCTCATCAGAATAAAATCGCAGCTGAAGTGTATTGCTGTCTAACGCTCTGTGCACAGCAAATGTAGACATTGATGTTCTATTTATAGGGACTGAAAACCTTTTGACCTTTTTAATATAAATGCCTTTTAGTGCAGCACTGCTAATGCAGGACTTACTAAACTAGATAAAAGCAGCCATTGACCTGTTATCCAATGTGACATTTTGCTGCTCAACAAATTAGCAGTTTCTGTACCTGCCTTCTCTGTGAATTTAACTTGCAGACTCAAATGCACAATTTAACAGCTAATGGTTTTGAAAAGTAGTTTGTTGGCCAATAGAATGTTTATTTTGCTAGACTGTTAAAAATATCTTTATGTAGTAATTTTGATTATGACAAAACGTACTTCATTTTGATCATTTAATTTTTGCCACCTCATTTGTTTACATGTGCATGATACAATTTTTTTTTTTGCAGTATGCTCAGTCAGCAGTTGCAATGATAAAGTGTTGCAACTGAAAAACTGAAAAAGCGCCTCTCCCTGAAAATGTACTTTTCTGGATTTTCTTCAGCCCAAATATACAGCCATGTATTATTCATAACATGATGTGGCAAAAGTGTTGCAGAAAATGAGTAGAGGAGCACTTGCCCAGCATATTGACTGACTTCACAATGATGATGCACAGTTCTGTACATTCCTCCTAACCCATCCAGTCTGAACTGAGTCCATCAATGAGTTTTTTTTTTTTTTTTTAATCTTTTCTACAGCTAAAATTCAGCATAAACTTTAAATTGGAATGCCATTGTGGACACTTTATACCGTTTGCAGGTTTGCAAATCTTGTAATTTTAAAACTGATTAAAGTCATTTCTGTCATATATCCAGATAAACTGTTAGTCTGTGTGTTAAGGGTGAGAATTGTACAGTCATTGAATCATTTACTCAAATAATTTATTTAAAAATCATCATATCCTTAAGGAACAACTGTGTTTTGCATTGTTTTAAAATGGTTCTGTTTTGACTTTGTGCTTAGGTCAAGTGTTTAGGTCAAAATTCTTTAAAAAATATAAATTATTGCTTAATGTTGAAGTAGCCTTTGCATAAAACTAAAATCATCAGTTTGGAAACAAAATAAGGTTAAATATTTTGATATTAAAATCAAAACAAAACAAAACAACAACAAAAATGCAATATACAATGCAGACGTGCCAACAATGTAGTATACATCACTTTGAACAGTTCATCTTTGCAGAACGCCTACTGTTTTACATATTATTTTGAAATAGCAAGCAGTGTAAAGTATGTTTTGCACAGTATGTAGTACGCAGCATGCTATTATTCCATTCTGAAGCTCTTGTACTAGTGGGATTCAGAACGTGAGGTTCAACATTTGGTCCTGATTTCTCCAGAACCATCAAAACATTTTTACAATTAAAAGTCCAAGACCTATGGAGTCTCGCACAAACAATAATAAAGCATATACACCAATTTTGTTACAAAAAGTGAACAAAGTAAAACTGTTTTTATTTTACTTTTGTAGATCTAGTAAACAGTGAACAGAGTTACAGATTTGATGTACAGTATGTGGGAAAGCTAGGGAACATATAAGGGTCTAAGGAGTCCTTATATACTCTTTTTATTTTGTTCTCCATGTAGTCAAACAGTGACAAGATAACAAATCATTCTGACTAGACCGCAGGGTTTTGGTAGTAGTTTGCAGAAAATGGGGGAATTTAGCCTCTCTGCTTTTTCTTGACTTCTCTCCCTGTTGCATCTCTACATCAGTCTGGAGTGTTTTCAGTACAACAGCGTTCTGTAATCTGCTGACTAGTGCAATGATGTCACTGGAGAATGGTTATGCAACGGACATCGCACCTGATCAATTCAAAAATTTTGTTCCTTGTCATTATGCTATATTTGTTGTTAGACTTCGATTGTTTCACCTTAAATACATATGCATTCTTCAGAAACCGGGAGAGTGAGCACCGAAGATATTAAGGAACTCAGGAGACAACCACTTATCTGGGCATTGTGTGGAATTCGACTACAATGCAGACTTGTATGGCACCTGCTTGGATCGAGTCGAAACGCACTGCAGTCGCTTTAGTGAGAGAATGCGGATCACTTACTGTCTAGCGGTTTCAGAGACTGCTGGGCCTTATGGCAGCTGCGTCCAACGACGTACCTCTTGGCCTGAGACCTACATGAGACCCCTACAGTGGTGGCTCAGGAACAAGGGTATTTCTCTGAGGGCAGTGGCGGCTACTGGGCTGTCAAATAGGGGGAAGCTCATTTATTCAACAGTGAAACAAGGAATGTGGTGTATAATTGTGTGAAATGTATGATGAAAATCAAGCAATTTCGCTAAGCAAATATAAAGAAATAGGTTGCAGCAGTTTTTTTATTTCGACTGAACTTGAGAAATCCGCAATGGGACTGAGCAGTCTGAGCACGAATAGCTTCAGCGATTCCTTATAGTACAAAATCGCTGTCAGTCAAAAGGAGATGCAATCTTTCGACAGACCATCCAATCATCACGCAGACGCTCAGCGTCCAGGCCAGCCCACTCCTCATTCACCCCCAGAGACACTGAGCGTCCGTGGGCGGGATTTAATCGCAGTGCTTACCCAATGACCGTCTAGTTTCAAAGCACTGAAAAAAAAGGCTCAAAGCAGCCTCATTGAAGTCAATGGACGCTGGGCTTCAACGGGGGAAATGCACTGTGACACTACGGGAATGTATGAGAAGAAAATCAAGTCAGCCGGCCTGCTATATCTAACTCATTCTGAACAAACTCTTTTTTGAGATGAGCGTTTTCTAACGCATTTTTAGTCAATAAAATGTTAATACAATAGTACATAATTTGAAATCGCCACTCTCTGAGGGGGAATACCCCTTTGCATGATCAAAGTGTCACGCCGAGCTGTACGAGCCTTAGACATGTGGAGGGAATCTGGGTCAGGGCCCAGTGCTGCGTGTTACCTGTGTAATGCTAGCAATGGATGTGTCCCTCACTGGTTGGGGAGCGGTCATGAGTGGCCACTGGGCCCGCGGTCTGTGGAGTGGTCATCATCTCACGTGGCACATTAACTACCTGAAAATGTTGGCCGTGTTTCACGTACTGAGACGAGGTCAGAGGGGTCCACCCCTCACATTCTGGCCGGTTTTATGGACTGGACTTGCGAGCCACGCCTGGTGCTGCGGTGTTCTTGTAAGTAGGCACACACACTTGGCAGGCACTTGCAAGTGTGGGGGCGTGGGCATCTCGTTCCCCATAGTGTTTCGAGTTCCTGAAGAGGAATGTCTCAGGATATGCATGTAACCCTAGTTCCTTGAAGGAATGAGACACCGCGTCTCGTCGCCACACTTCCAGCATCCCTGCCAGGTTTGCTTCATGACAAGGAGCTGAATGCCGGTCAAATTCCATGTGCTTTATACTTTCTGGCCGATGACGTCACCCGCCTATGATATCTCTCCATTTCATTGGTTTGATTGCACTCACGATTCAGAGCCATAACGCTAAAGGCGTTCTCCATAGCATCTCGTTCCTTCGAGGAACTAGGGTTACATGTGTAACCTGAGACGTTTTACATTGCAGTGCTTGCAGATATATCCAATTTACATAGCTTCAAAATAATGTCCACTATCCACCAGCTGTAATGTCCTGGGGTCTGTTCTTTGTACGTGGGGAAGAACATACACAGCAATTAACAAACAAATGATCACCACAGCCATGCCCACACACGTATACATATACTGTATGTATG